>SWBF01000033.1:0-255066 GCA_023848595.1 Aureobasidium sp. EXF-10727
CACAAGCTCCTCTGCTTCTTCCACAAGCTCCTCTGCTTCTTCCACAAGCTCCTCTGCTTCTTCCACAAGCTCCTCTGCTTCTTCCACCAGCTCCTTTGTCTCTTCCACCAGCTCTTCAGCACCTTTCTCTTCCTCATCCTCTTCTTCTACATCAACCTCGTCGATCGAGTCTTCTTCTTCCTCTTCTTCCTCCTCTGCTTCCCCCACACCCACCTTTACCGCCCCCTCCAACGGCACCATCCCCACAAACGACAAGTTCGTCTCTTCCATCATCTCCTCTGTCGAATCCCGCTTCTCCTCCGCTCTGGCAGCGGAATCTGTTTCCATGCCCTCGTTTACGTCTTTTTCTACCCCCACGGGCTTTGGGAGTGTTTTGATGCCTAGTGCTACCAGTGCGTTTGTTAGTAAGGTGGAGAGTGTGATTGTTAGTTATCTTTCCGAGGTGTCGATTAGTGTTTCTTTGCCTACGGAGACTGCTAGTGCTAGTGCTGGTGCTAGTGCATAAGGCGGGAGAGTGGGGTTAAGAGGCGATCTTTTAGTGGTTTCTTTTTTTGGTGGTGTTAATGTGGATTTATGAATATGGTCTTGATGATCATGGTTGTTAGAATGATTTTGTACATATCGATAATAGAAATTTACTTGTTTATATTATAATCTCCTTACGAAACTTCTTACTCGACTCAACACGTAATAGACCTCCGATACTTGGGCTTCAAAGCTGTCACATAATGCCGTAAAGGATGTCCTGAGCAAGAGCTTGTGGTTTGGTGATATTGGAATGCAGATGATGGACACGAGCTATTTCTTTCTCACTGCTTGTACTCTTTTCTCTCATCTACAGATGTATAGTATTTTATTTGCTTTCTCATCTACTAGTCGCACAGAAGGTTTCTCCCAGATGTGCAGCCTACTTGGCTGAACTACACCGTCGACCGCCTGATTGTGCCTCCAACAGAGACTTGAGACGACCGAGGATCTGAAAGGAAGATATTATGTGTTGGAGTGTCGTGGGCTCTATGTGATTTCCAAGACCTGGTATGGAAGGGTGTCCTTGTATCATGAAAGACGTGTTGGTGAAAAGCGAAAAATGCTGATAGAGGCCCTCTCAATCCCTACGGGGCGCTCCGAGGCTTCTATAGTGCGGTGGGAGAAATCTCTTTTCTGATAAAGCCGGTCGCTGTACGGTAGATCTTGAAAGTCGGCAAGCTGTCTCGCTCGCGCTTGCGCTTGCGCTCACGCTCCTGCTCGACTTTCCTGTGATATGAGTCTGGGACCTTCGTGGAACTGGGTGAGACCTCTCTAGTGACAAATAACATGACCCTGTCATGAGTGGGCGTGACGATGGGTTGACTATCCTCACACTCCTCCACATAGTGAGTTTCAGGTTGCGACATTTGCGACAACTCCCCCCTCAACTGCCTCGAAGGAGAATCCAAGTCTGCATCTTCCTCGTCCTCAGATTCGTCCTTGGGGAGCACCATTAATCCAAACCATTCCTCTCTGTCGTCAAGAAATGCCGTGTCTTGCGGCAACGTTTCCAGTTCTCTGGCTGCGCGCTTTTCACCCTCACTGTACCATTTAATTCGTGTCAAGGGCAATTGGTTTCCTTCGCGGTGGATGGTCATCGGTGGCATTTCGTAGTCTGAATCTAAGTCTGTATCTGAGTCGCTGATGGATCCACCTGCCTCGATGATCTCGTGCAGTTCGTCGGCGAGGTTGGGGAAGCAGTAGTAGTTTAGAACTCTGGGCTCTGTGGTTGGGTTGATCTGGCTGCGTGCCCGTAGTCTTGTGCGTTGGGTTATGTTTGGGTGGATGGGTCGGGGAGAGCGTGGTCGCATCATTGGGTCTGTTTTTGGAGTTGGGATCATCTTTTGCGGTTCTGGCTGAGACATGTTCGAGTGTCCTTCTAGGAATTTGCTTGAGGTTTTGAGAGCAGGTGTTGGATAGGGGTTGTGGTCCGAGTTATGATAGCATCGCTATGAATATCTTGGGAGTTGTTATGCTTGGAGTCCAGATCCAGCACAACAGACAACAGCGGAAAATGTTCAAATTTCCAAAGCGAGAAGAAAGATCCGGAAACAAAATCGCACCAAGTCAAAACAGAAGAAGCGTGATGTTTGAAAGTGAGCCGGACGTAAAACACCGCCACAGCTCTTCTCCACAAAACGCCACACCACGCGACAAGCGCACGCGCCAACCACTAGGCCCAAAAGCGTAACCATGGAGGCCCTTGGTGACTTGATGGACGCAGATGCTCTCAAAGAACTTCAGGATATCATTGCTGAAAAGGTGGCCAACAAGGACGAGATAACTGTCCCTCTTCACTTCCTTTACTGGAGCGATGGCAGAGAAGACAAAGTCCCTGGACCAAAGGCTCAGATGACACAGCAAGACCCAGCCGAGTACCTCGACATGCTAAGCAAGAAATACTGCAAGTTCACCTTAACTTGGATGTCATAGCAACAGACTAACGATTCATAGCCAAAGACTACGATGTCAACCTCGTCTTCACCAGTCTCCCTCGCAACTACACCGTCTGGAAACAGAACCCTCCGCGCACTGATCTCTACCTCTATGGCCATCCTCGCGGCAGATTTCCTTCAACTGATCAATTCACCTACCACGTCTGGAGTCTGCTGAACAACAAAGTCTCTGAGTGTGATTGCAGACTGTGCGAGGGCAACGTCAGAGGTCATGGCAAGGGCAAGGACGAGGTCTGAGCGACAAGCCATAACGCTCGAGCTACAATCATGTAATATTAACACGAACCCCTTTGCTTACTTCCATCCATGAGTCCCTCAATCCTAGAATGCTCTCGACCTTCTGATGTGATTCAGACATCTCAGTCGAAGTTAATAGACTAAATGTAAGATTGGCGCTTGCTGCTTGCAATGAAACTGGCCGTTTTCTCCCTGATCTGTTTACCATAGTTATAGTATGTAGCTCCCTCTTCTCACTAAGCAGGATGTATGGACGAGCTTTGAGCATCTGTTGCAACTCCGTCCATGTAGAGATGAGTTTATTCGATATGTGTATTCTTCAGTCTGCTGGAGATGTCCGGTGTCCTCAAACGAGATATCAGTCGCGAGCTGTGCCACTCATTTTCGATCACCTCTTGCCATCCCGCAGTGGTCAGCGAGCCGCTGACAGTCTCTCTGATCGAAGAAATGCTACTATCGCCGAAGCCAAACATCTCGAGCTCCCTGGCCGCCCCAGGTTGTGCAAAGTCCGGTTCACCTCTGAGAGCAGGATCCGTCAAGAATCTGTACGCCGACTCTACCTCACGCCAGCAATCAGCAATGTCTGCCTTGCCGACTTGAGCAGGATCATCCAAAATTGTATCATCCGGATCTGGTGCTAATTTGACATAGAGCTTTCGTACATTGGATGAATTGCCCTTGTATGTGATTCGGTCAAGCGGTGAGCCGATGTGATTGCCGAAAGGAAAGACGGCCTTGTATGCTACCGACCACATGTCCATCTCAAGCCGGAATGCTCTACCTACCGATGCCAAGATGCCTGGAGGATTCTTGTGGAAATACTCGTACGTCGAGTAAGCTTCGAGAAACGAGCCCTCATTCACAGCCAGGTGGGTCCAAGGTCTGATGTAGACCAGACTCGAGAAGGCGGGTCTACCGTACTCGTTGGGCTCCATGACCAGTTCCACTGGCTGCATCATATCATAGTCGCTATCAGAGGGTGAGCGGCAATGGTCGGCGACCTCGGCAGGTCTGGGCTCCCTCCACACCGAAACCAGCTGCATCGACATGCCCGGAAATGCCCAAGCGTCCAACATGTTCATACTGCATCCGAGCAGACAAGCGAGTTTGCTTGGAGGTGCCAGGACGGTGACTCTTGCGGGATCAAGCTTCTGGAAAAGCACGTTCCAGAAGGCGTCGGTTGCAATTAGACAGTGCAGCTCATCACGGATATAATCAAGGTCATTGTTGCTGAGCTCTCCAGTAGCAATGATAGTCAGAGACTGTACAGCATGACTTGCGCTGCCGTTATCCGGCGACTCGAGAAATGTGAACAAGCTGGACAATTGTTGATTCAGTGTAGCTGTCCATAGCGCAGCTTTGTCTGTTGCTGCATTCTGCCAAACATGTCTATACGGCAGACGAATGTCATGCGGATAGCCCGGATCGTTGAACAGCCATTCTTTGAAGCTGGCGGTTATGGTGTTTATCTTTGGTGCAAGCAACGATGGTTCGGTGTGGGCTGTAGGTGTGTGAAGGCAAAGTTGTAGGTGTGAGTACAGCAATGGTGAGACCAATCGGTACCAGGTCTTGGATACAAGAATCAAGGATTTCAATGGTTTACTTGTCAAGTCAGGTGCATGGGTCAGATGGATGTCAAGCGTATTCTTCTGCCAATTCCAGGACGGCGGAGGGGTCACAAGATATGTCAAGATGTGGGATCGTATTTCGTCGGGCAATGACTCCAGTCCTGTTCTCGCAGTCTCAGACATGACGCCGAGAGCGGTTATGTCAAACAATGAAGATGATAGCTGTGTGAAAGCACAGGTTTAAATGATTCTTGAGCTGCGTCAAGCATCCGGGGCTATCTTATCGCCGGTCCGGGGAGAGATGCCAAGACTGTGGGGAAGACGCGGTTTCCGTGTCGCGAGGCGAACGCGAAAATGCATCTGGCAGCAGGAAGGCATTACTGCAGCAGAAAACGAGAGTGTCCGACTATACACGGCCGAGTCGTCTTTACATCTTCACCTGGCTCATGTCTTCGTCAAGGCAGAGGTCGTTCTTTGAGCAAGATCACAGCTCCAAGGTGAGCAATAGCGGTCATGGCCAGACGCGTCAGTCCACGTCTAATGCACCACAGTCGAAACGATGGCAGGGCAATCGCAGCTTCGACAAGAAGTCCTCGACCGACGAGGTCACCACTAGACCCGTCCCTCCGGCAAAGCCTCCAATTCAGCCTTGGACCGAAACAAAGTCCAAGTTGAAGGCCTTCGAGTTCGCCCGCCACCCCGACAAGGAAAACCCATCCGCTGTCACCGCTGCTTCGCTGTCACCCGTCAAGCAAGCTCAACAACCCTCATCACCCACTAAACTTGCACCTTCAACCCCGGCCATGCGTCTGCCTCTTGCTGATCTTATTGGAAACGCCGAGGACGCTTTACGAAGACCCACGCCGCAAGAAGAGTCGCCCGTCGAGGAGATTGGTTGGATAGCCAACAGCTCACACCCAGACTTGACTCCCCGTCAAAGGAGGAGACGACCACAGAGTTCATCGCCTGTCACTTCATCTCAGAATGATGCATCCGATCTTCCCGACGCCAATCTCCCACAATCCGCCTTCAAGACTCCAAGAGCCGACCCAGCAGCTGAACTGTGGACGCGATATGCCACGGCCAGGAATCCCGACGACACGCCCATTGAGAAACGCATGCCTTCGTTAGCTCACCTCATGAACGACTCATCGCCTCGATCTGCTCCTCGGACACCCGGCGGCAGTGTTGGTGGTTTGAGGAGATGGGCAAGCTGTGGTCTTGAATTTCCCTCCTCTCGTGTCAAGCGACGCCGAGTCAATGGGATTTTCCGGGACAATAGCAATCCTCAGGATCCCTCTATCGCAAAGCCTCTTTCACGGGTCGGCATGCTGGTGGAGAAAGTTCAAGAATCTCTCGCACACAAAGATATTCCCTCAAGTTCTTCGCCTCTACCTGACAAGGGCGAATTTCCCGTCATACACAGGCCCATGTCGGACCATCAGAGGTCACAGCCCCTCTCGGCACGTTCGTCACAACAGTATTCTTACCAGCATGACGATGCTGAGTTTGACGATACTGACATCACATTGGATGACATGGCCGAGATTCAACAAAACAACACCACTCAGAACAACTCCATGATCAGTACGACAATAATGAACACTATTAACGAGGACGACGATGAATTCGGCGACGACTTTGGTGATGATCTCGATGATGAAGAGATAGAGAATGCCGTTTCCTTTTTCGAAAGCAGACCTGGCACATCCAATGGCCAATTCCTCTCACAACAAAACACATGCACGATAGCGCAGCCCGGCCAACCACCACCACAATTAGCACCGCCACCTCAACAACTACAAGGACAACAGCGGCCACAGACTTTTGATCTTACTGGTTTCTCGGACGACGACGATGACGACGAATTTGGTGGTTCCGACCTCGACGAAGATCAACTTGTTCAGGCTGAAATGGATGCTACCCAAGCGTTGGAAGCGAGTACAAGTGCTAGCTCTGTACGTATTTCGAATCTCCCCAGGGTGTAGATAGCTAAGTGCCATCCAAGACTGTTCAAAAGTCGCGCGCCATCCAAAGGTACTTGGTGAAGCAAGTTATAGACGGCCAGTACACCGATCTCCGTGGTCGCCAACAGGTCGAAAAGGTAAGCCACGTGTCGTGCCATCGCTCCTTCCTCATGAGAGTTCTGGTGAATTGACAATCACGTGCAGGTGTTGTTTGTTGAGGACGAAGTACAGAAGCGGAACAAGTCCATCACACTCAGACAATCATGGCTCGAAACCCACTGCGCTCCTGGCTCCTACGTGCATGTTGTTGGTCGCTTCAACAAGCTCGGCCAAATCACTGTTGACGACGCCGAGAATTTGATCATTGTTCATCCTGACCATCTGATCTCGGCCACAGTCGTCGCTGATTCTTTCGAGTGCATCCGCCGAGCCGTCCTTCAGGACAGAGTCAAAGCAACCAGCCGATCCAGCGAGCCTTCGGTCTATGGATCGATGCTCCATGAGATCTTCCAGGAAGCAATGAAGACAAATGAATGGGATCAGGATTCACTCGACGAACTTGTCGGTAAGACAGTAGCCAAGTACCTGGAGAGCTTGTTCGAGCTTGACCACAAAGACACAAACAAGGCATACGAGCACCTCAAGAGCAAAATGCCTGAAATGAGCTCTTGGGCCAAAGTCTTTGTCAAAGCCAAGCCTGGTCCTGATGCTCTAGCCGAAGACAGAGGTGGCAAGAAGATTCGTGTCAGCATTACCAAACTGCTCGATGTTGAGGAGCATGTATGGTCGCCTACCTACGGTCTGAAGGGCAACATCGACGCCACCGTTCAGGTTCTCATGGAGGACGACCAAGGCAAGCGAGCACTGACCGTACCTTTCGAAGTCAAGACCGGACGCAACACCACAAACACCTCGCATCGCGCGCAAACAGCGCTGTACACCCTTCTGCTATCTGATCGATACGATCTTGATGTCATCTATGGCTTGCTGTACTACATGGAGAATTCCAGCGTTACACGTATCCCGGCGATACGCCACGAGTTGCGCCACATGATCATGCAACGAAACGAGCTTGCCTGTTATGTCCGCGAACGTCTTCAGCTTCCGCCTATGATACAAGACGAACGCAAGTGTGGAAGATGTTACGCCAAAACAGAATGCTTCCTTCATCACAAACTTGCAGAGGACGGTACAACGGAGAGTGCTGGCGTCAAGGAGAAGTTCAACGAGCTTGTCGGCAAACTGCAGCCTGTTCATCAAGACTTCTTCAAAAAGTGGGATAATCTTCTGACCAAGGAAGAGTCTGAGCTGATGAAGTTCCGGCGCGAGCTTTGGACCATGTTGAGCACTGAGCGTGAGAAGCTTGGTCGCTGCTTTTCCGAAGTTGTCATCGAGAAAGGCTCCATGAGAGAACTCAACGACATGACCAAGATCAACCGATACCGCTATACTCTTGTCAAGAAGGAGCCACCGCCAGGCTTCTCGTTCACCGAGTCTCAAATCACTATCGGAGAGCCAATCGTCATATCAAGTGAAAAGGGTCACTTCGCACTCGCCAATGGTTACGTGACCAAAGTGTCGAGAGGACGAATCACGGTCGCTGTCGACAGAAGACTTCACAACGCACGTCAAAAGCAAGCCGACTTCGACACCAACACAAATCAAACATTCTCAGGCATAATGGAGGTAGGAAGAGAAGATGAACCTAGCCAGAATGCTCAAGGCGTTGAAGAAACACCCATTGTGTATCGCCTCGACAAGGACGAGTTCAGCAATGGCATGGCCACTGTTCGCAACAACCTCCTAGCGTTGATGGATGACAATGTTTTTCACTGTGCAGACTTGCGCAAGCTCATTGTTGAAGACACTGCCCCAGTGTTCAAACCCGAGCCTGCGGCTTACGCACTGTCTGGGCCAGCCAGTCAGCTTCAGATTAACAAGGACCAACGCGCAGCGATTGACAAAGTCATGTCTGCCAAAGACTATGCCCTTGTACTCGGCATGCCAGGTACGGGAAAGACGACCACTATCGCGCACATCATCAGAGCCTTGGTGGCTCGTGGCAAGAGTGTACTTCTGACTTCATACACTCACACCGCCGTGGACAACATTCTGCTGAAACTGCGAGATTCGGATGCGTCTATTCTGCGTCTGGGTACTCTAGCAAAGATTCACCCGGAGGTTCAGGAGTTTGCTCATTTGGCAGCAACTCCCAAGCAAAGTATGGAAGAACTGGAGGACACATATATGAAACCTCAGGTTGTCGCAACAACTTGTCTAGGTGTCAACCATCAACTCTTTCAGAAGAGAGTCTTCGATTACTGTATCGTGGATGAAGCGTCACAGATCACTCTCCCGGTCTGTCTCGGACCTATCCGCATGGCAAACACGTTCGTTCTCGTTGGAGACCATTACCAGCTTCCTCCTCTGGTCCAAAACCGCGAGGCTCAAGAAGGCGGTCTCGATATCAGTCTCTTCAAGCTTTTATCTGATCGACACCCAGAGAGTGTGGTCAACTTGGAACACCAGTACCGTATGTGCGAAGAAGTACAACTGCTATCCAAGACTCTGATCTACTCTGGTCGACTGAAATGCGGCAACGAAGCTGTCGCTTCTCGGACTCTCAAGATTCCCACCCCTGATGGTATAATGAGATATCACTCCGAGCCACAAGGTTCTTGGTCCTTGGATCGAAACCTCTGTCTGGGTCCAGCTCAAGGCAATTGCTGGATCTCAGATCTCCTCTCACCATCTCGAAAGGTAGTCTTCGCCAACACTGACACTCTTTGTCCGGTACCAAAAGAGACAGCGGTCGGCTCCCGCATCGTGAACGCTACAGAAGCCCAACTCCTCACCCAGCTGGTCCTCTCCTTGATTTCGCAGGGCGTTCCTCCAAATGAAATCGGAGTCATAGCCTTCTACCGCTCTCAGCTTGCCCTGTTGCGCCAGTTGCTAAAACCACACCCGGAAGCAACGGGCGTAGAAATGCACACGGCAGATAAATTCCAAGGTCGCGACAAAGAAGTCGTGTTCATTTCTTGCGTGCGCAGCAACGACACAGGAAACGTCGGTGACCTCCTTCGCGATTGGAGACGCCTCAACGTCGCCTTTACACGCGCCAGAAGCAAAATGGTCGTGCTGGGCAGCAAAGAAACACTGTCTTCCAACGAACTCCTCGACAAATTCCTCAAACTCGTCGACAGCAAAGGATGGATCTACAATCTTCCAAAGCTAGCAGAGCGCGGCCACAACTTCCAAGATGTACTAGGCGTGAGTCTGGCAACGCAAAAGACACCTGCCAAATCACCTTGCAAAAGAGATTTTCTCGACAGTGGCGAGAACATCGAAGGCTCCAAGAAGCGCAGACGCAATCCTCATGCCCAACGTAGAGGCATTGAGGACTTTCTTTCTGGATCCCAGGAAACGAAGAGTGTGTATCACAACAGAGACAACTCGAAGATCAACAAGCCTTTCAAAGTGCCCGAAAAGGTCGGCAGAGTGGGCACAAAGGCATTGTTTGGAAAGGAGCATTCGAGTGGCAAGAGACCTGTCCTTATGGACATTGTCAATGATGCTTTGGGCGGTATTGAATAGGAGGGAATAGGTGATAGGCAAGGCGAGTTTGGATACCTGTAAGAGTAGGATAAAGTTTATGGGTTTGGAAGGAGAGAAGGTGAGGCTATTCAGGCATGAATGATTGATCCTTGGACAAGCGCTTCCGGTCGCATGGTTAGCTAGATATGTATCAGCGAATGACAGAAGTGGACTTTCGGAGACATTGGCCACGAAAGTGAGGTAGAGTCTACATCAACGAGGTCGTGGTTCAAAAGCAGTACATTGAGAACAGTGTTGTATGAATAGGGGTATCTGTTCTAGAGTATGCTTCAGTAGCACGCTTCCGCAAAAGGATATGTATGTATGTATGCAAAATAAGGTGATCCAAGGATAATATCGGTCCTCTGCCCCGTCAATAATATAAACATTGGCTTTTCTCCACCCCCTCACTTTTTCTTTTATTTCCTGCGGCCCAACATCTCGACGCCCAGGCCATCTTTACCTTCATTGACAGTCATTTGCTCGACAGCCTTGACGAGATCAAAGGTGATGCCTTCGCCCACCACACTGTCCTTGTTGTACTCCTTGTGCTCGGCGACAAAGTGTCTGATCCATTTGGCCGCCGTCCAGAGCTCGCCGGTCGCGCGTTGGCGGATCAGCTTCAGGTACCTGGCCATCTCGCAACGAATCTCCACGTCGACATTAATGCTGGACAGATAACGTTCGACCAGAGGGATCAGGCCGGGGAAGCCGTCCGCTTTGCCGTTCATGACTTCATCGACGGTCATGAGTTCGTATTCATCCTCGACTGGAGCGGCGGGACTCGGGGGACGCGAGAATTGCGTAGGTGTCGAAGTGCCGGATCTCGGTTGTCTGGTGGCCGGGAAGGGGTTCTTGCGGAACCAGAACTTTTGCTCTGTGACTGCGTTGCGGAGATGTGCCGTCTCCATGTTTTCGGTGGTCTTTTGGATGGGAATGTAGAGATTGAGGTCGAAGCTGAGGATTGCGCGAGTGATAAGGACGACAAAGACAGAGAAGGCGGCGTTTTCAAAGTCGGTGATCTGAATCTCCATGGGTCTGACTTCGACTCGCCAGCCAATGTCATTGCCTGGCGGCGGGGGCTTGAAGCGCATGTGTTGCCAGTTTGTAGATTGCAAGTTCTCGAAGTGGTCGACCTTGTTTAGGTCCAGCTCCTTCAGGTCTTCGTTGAAGACAACAATGGGATCGCGAATGAAGAGATGAGCAAAGTGGGTGGCCAGCAGATCGTCCATACCACCATCTACGAGTTTCTGCTTCATATCAGGATCAACTACAAGATTAGGATCGAAATATTCCTTGCGTAGACGAGGATCTTGCGCAATGTATGTGGAGTTGGAAGCGTATCGAGACTTGGGGATCTGCCATCTTGACTCGTTCAACGGCTGCGAAGCGTCAGTTTCGTCTTGTATGCGACAAAGGGGTAACAAACCTTCTCGCCAAGCTCTTCTGGGGTTCTGTCGTCGACTGCTCTGCTGATCTGGTTCCATCTGACATCGGTATCGGCCAAGAAGCCCTTGTAAATAGGAGTGGCAGCAGTCAAAGCAAGCAGTACGGGGCCAATGGGGCTGAGCTGATCGTACATCTTGCGACCCTCGTCAATGTTCTTTGCTTGGAAAGTTATCTGCAGACAACAGCTTCCCATGCCGAAAGCCATGGCGTCCATGTAAATGTGGTTTTCTTTTGCGGCTCCGTTGCGGACATCATTATCCTCGGGCCAGGTGTGAAGATGGTAGTCAACAGTAGGGTCGTTGAATGGCCATGTTGTCTTCTCGTCCTTGTACACGGGTACATTGATTTCGACCTTCCGGCCTCTACGGGCGCGGATGTTGGCAGCCAGCGTCG
The DNA here is from genome assembly GCA_023848595.1 of Aureobasidium sp. EXF-10727. NCBI lineage: Eukaryota > Fungi > Ascomycota > Dothideomycetes > Dothideales > Saccotheciaceae > Aureobasidium > Aureobasidium sp. EXF-10727. The sequence continues at coordinate 11,692 of SWBF01000033.1, forward strand.
GGAAACGGATATGAGGGTTCGCGATCTCGTCGGGCAGGAACTGCGATCTAAGCTTGTCGCCGTTCAAGGGGTACTCGGGAGTGATGGAACGCTCTTTGGCACCCAGTCGTGGGAAGGTGGTCAGGGTAATGGGAAACTCGCTCGGTTCCATGTGCTCCTTTGCGATCTTGCGTCTGAGAAGCGGTCAGAGCCACTCGTTCGAATCCGGCATGTGTGCTCACCTCCACTTCATGTCTGGCTCCACGTCGAGCAGATCCTTGAGGTCAATTCCCCATGGTCGTCCGGGGGTCGCCTCGAGCATGAATCGACCGAATTCGGGGTGGAAGACGGGGGCTGTCTTGCCAGACCTGTCAGGCGTGAGTATGACCTTGGCTTGTAGGTCAGGGAGCGGACCAAGACGTACCTGGCCGAGCCACGCTGGATCTCGTCTACACCGCCGCCCTGGGCGAGGAGCTTCTCGTCGCTAGCCAAAGCCTCGAGAATATCTGCCTGGCGTAGCGATAGTCGGACCTGACGCTGGTCGTCATCATATGTCACGACAAGGTACTCGATCTCGTCTCCCCAGAGAAGGGCATCGCGTTCCTTGCCCTTTGCTCGTCTCCAGGTCGTCAACAGTTGCTGTCCAGGCGTCTCAGCTCTTGTGCTTGTGTGCGTAGATGCGAGAGGGTACACGTACCTCGATGCCCCACTCTCGGACCTGTCCCGCGACCTTCTTTGCTTCGGGCCAGGCAAGCGGCGTTCCCAGTGCTCTGCAGATAGGAGCAATTAGCGGGCGTGTCGTGGTGGGAGTGGGGGCAGTGGCTTCTCGTACAGTAGACCCATGGTTTGTGATTTGCGCTACGTTGTACCGAGTCTTCAATTGGTGTCTGAGTGGTGTTGAAACTCGGGCTCCAGCAAGCGGGCTGCAAGATTTGTGCTCAATGGTAGAGATGGCGATGGGCCGCGATAGGCAGTGGTTCGGGCGGTTACCACATAGTGCGGTGCAGAGGACGTGCTGGTAGGTCGACGACGAGTGGACGGCGGGTAGGGACAGGAAAGAAAACAATATCTGGATGTGAAATGCGCATTACAAATGCTCCACGCCCAGACACCCATCGTGACGGAAGTCGCAAGCACGCCATTGGCAAGAACCTCGCGGCCGCTCCCGATCGCGGGGCATCTTGCCTAATCAGTCCATCTTATACACGACCAAGAGGGCTGTTTACTAAACATCCGCCAGGCACGAGACGATGAGTGTTCAGAGCCTCAGAGCTTAGGGCAGGCGCGACCGCTCAAACACTTTGCTGCACCTGTCAGACGCAGCCATCCGCCTCGCTCCTGCTGCACCGAATGCATTCCACGTGCCACAACCACTTCTTGCTTGCACCTGCCGACTACACTCACCACACATGTCCGACAAGCCTACATGCATCCCCGTCACACTAGTCTCCAGTTCGTATCTGCATCCATCCTCTCTGTTTCTCGCTCGTCTCTGTGCCATCATGCCCGGTCACTCTGCAATCAGGCAACGAACATCTGTCAAAGAATCGCGTTGAGATGCACCAACCATGTACAAATCCATGACTGATATATTCATGTGCCACATGGCAAGCTGTCTACCTTCCACTCGCCTGCTCCTAAATATCTAACACTTCGAAATGAAAATAAACAATTCTTCCCCATTACCGTCTGCCTGAATTCGACAGACTGGTAGCCAAACACCCGAGAGCCTAATAGCTCTGTGCTCTTGGAGCTACTGACATGGCCGATTGAGCCATGCCGCAAATCAAAATGTCCCTCGAAAAGAAAAGAAAACTCCCGCCCAACAAGCATATCCTACAAAACTCCGTGGTCCCAATGCTAGTGTCGTGAGGATGGCCTAATAGCCATCCTATGCGTGTCCCGTGATCCGTCGTATACGCAATATGCAGTCGAGAGGTCTAAAAACCTCTTGCAGAAACTTGTTGATGCACCATCCGGCCAAGACCTGGTCCCGGAAAGACATGGCCTCTAATAAGACCCCACGCATGTGACGCCCGCACATGTTTTCGCTTTCTTTTTTTGTTCTCGTGTGAATGACAATTCAACAACAAACATACCGAAATGAAAGATTAGTAATCAGCCATTGCCCTCGGCTATGTCGAGAGGACGGCTCATGAACCGTCGTCAGATGTCGCCGTATGCGGCCTTTAGTTTTGCATATCCTCAGAAGCTTTAGGACGAAGGTTGGAGCTGGAAATGGCGGCTGCGTTCTTTCCAGCTTTCCTCGTCAGCTTGGCATAGTGGAGTCCGCAAGCATTGCACAAGGTGCGAGCACCATCTGGACCTCTGCGCCATTCTGGTGTCTCGGCCCTGTTACAGCTGTGACATCTGCCGGGAGGAGCAGCGCGCTGTAAATGGATTAGTTGTGGTTCTACTGCAGCTCGAGAGATATGTACTTACTCCTCTACGTTTCTTGGCCTCGGCACCGGCAAACCCGCCAGCCTTTGCCTCCTCGTTTTGGTGCACAGAATCACGCTTGATACCTTCTTGAGCCCTGGATTGTTGTTCTTGAGCTTGTTGGAAATAAGCCGTCTGCTGTGCAATGATGAATTCTCGCATCTTGGCATAGCAATCAAGCTGGCGACGTGACTTTTCCATAAGGTGGTCGATTTCTTGTAGTTGAGGCAAATTGCCGGGAGAAGGGTCTGATCTCTGAGACTGATGAAGGCGAGCACCACATTGTCTGCTAAAGTCCAACATGTAGCTACTGGATTCGGCAATCTGGTGGTTTGGTCAGTGACGCGTAGATGCGACGATTTTGCGGGGCAAACAAACCTCGTTCAGGGCTTCGCCGAAGTCCCACATGTCTAGATGACGTTTCACCGAATCGCCGAAAGCAACTCTTCCAGGTTCGCCATTCTGGATGGGAGCAGGTTGGGTGATTGACGGCTGGTAGATGGAAGAAGTAGGTGCAGCGGAGTGCGGGGCCGGTGGAGGGTAGGGATAATGAGATGGATAAGGTGCTGGAGCTGGGACCGGGACAGGAGCAGGAGCGTAACCGTAAGGAAGAGCATGCTGAGGTGCTGATGGAGGAGCCACAGGAGGCATGCTGAGAGGATGGGAAGCAGTCCTTTCATGAGAAGCAGTAACAGGATATGAACGCGGATATTGTGGTTGGTGAGCCACGGGGGATTGGCCAGCGTGTGACGCGGTGGGTTGTGTGGCATATACCGATCTTTGGCGATCCTGGTGCTCGGGCATCTGACGAGGACTAATCTCCTGGTGTGGCTGAGTATAGGGACTTCGAGGGTCATGAGTGAAGACGGCGGGTTGCGGTGGAGGAGGAGGAGGGTCCATTGCAGCGAAAGACCTTCTGGCAGGGGCAGGCGAAGCGGGTGAAGGTGCCGTGACAGGAGCGTGATACGCAGGCTGAGGAGCAGACGAGTAAGGCCTCTGGGTGGTGGAAGGGTAGGCGGCGGGTTGCTCTACGCCGAGAGCCTCATGAATCGAGGGCAACGACTGCTTGGTGGCCTGGTTCGCAGCGTCTTCGTTTGAGGGACGACGGGCTTCTATGGGAAGGCGAGCATCGGGATATGAAGGGCGACTGTAGGGAGGCGGGGGACCAGAAGGGTAGGCGATGGTCGGGCTGTTTGTAGCAGAAGGCGCCATGGACATGTTTGTGCCACGAGCCTGATATTCGGCCTCTTCGCGCTTTATTTTCTCAATGTCGAGCATTTTGATGGGCGGCAGCGCAGGTCTGAATTGCTTGTTAGCCAGGCGCTCGACGAGACTCGGTTGTCGCTGAGCCCAGTCTTGCCTTTGTCTGTCGCCGGACTCCATGTTCATGTGCGATGACGAGTGCGGGCGGCGAGAGGGGATTTTGCAGGCCGGTCGGTTGGGTATTGGTGGACAGTTCAGATAACAATTCTCATTCCTTTGGTCGTGGTGGTGCGAGTCTACTCGAGGGCTGGTGTCGAAGGGGCCAATTCCATGCGTGCAGCGAATACCGTGGGGCGAGGCTCAGATCTGGCAGTGGCTGCGGTCGGGTCGGCAACAGAAGTGGATGACAGGTGCGGAGCGGAAAGAGCGAAGAGCAGGTGTCGAGGTGCGGAAGGCGTGGTGGATGTACAGGTGTCGGGTTAGGTTTTACGGCAGGAATCTACGTTGTGGGCAAAGGAAGGAGCCTGAGCGGTGCTTAGAAAAGAGACTTAGGACGTGCCTGACCCTCATGCGAGCCAACATCGAGTTGAGTTGAGTTAGCACCGCTTGACGGGCGTGCACGGTCTGCGACGATCACATAGGCATAGAGTGACAGGGATGGCCGCCACCACGACTGGCACATCCGCTCTCGTGTCTTCCTGCTTGTCAGGGTTGGCCGCCACCGCTGCTGTGGGCCTGCGGTTCCATTGGAAAAACGCATAACCTTCCACCGCCAGAGCGAGACATTCGGACGGCCATGACATGCCAATCGTCGACGCCGTTGAGCTCGCGGTTGCAGACGCTGCGCTGCTGCTTGCTTCCGTTCGCTTCCTGCCACACAGCATGCACATCACGTTCCTCCGACGAACAGATCTCAAACCCAATCGTCCTTGCTTATTGTAGATGCGTGATCTGGTGTGCCGCCCGCATTTTCAGATCCGTCAGCCTTCAGCCAGTCGGCCTGCCGTGGCCTCTCTCGTCCACCAGCACCGCACCACGGCGACGACTTCAAGCCTCGTCGCCAGTTGGTGGCCTTCCGGTCAGCAACGCAGCCAATGCCCGCACTCGGTGCGTGCGTGCGTCCAGCGGCTGCAGGCCCTAAACTTTAGCTGTCCTAGATCGTGATGCTCTCGCGCCCGCTTCGGCTAGCGGCCGTGACTCGGGCCATCTCGCGACAAGTCCCGTGGGCCGTGGAGTCGATCGAATCTCTGGTTTGGAATCGGGTTCCAATCTCAGTCTGCATCTGCTGCCAGATCCCCCTCCTTCACAACTCGGCGAATCGCTGCCCTCGCAGCCGCCGTACTCGCCTTTGTACCTCTGCAGCGCGCCCCGGCTCGCAGGCCAAGGCCGCTGTTTCGACGAAAAGCCTCACCTTGTTGCCCCCTCGTGCAGCACGCTAGCACCACAAGGGATGATGATATATTACATGCACAAGTATCCCGACTGTCGGTGCGGTCAACGTCACCACGGCTTCAGAGAGACCAGTCACCGAATCCCACAGATGTTCATCTGTCTCAGATACGCTCCGTGCGTTTGAGCCCAGCTGCGCTTCGCTGCAGCTCCCTATCCTGCTAGTCTGCTCAAGTCTGCGTACCAGACCAGAAGCTCGGATGGCTCACGCAGGCGACGCCGCGAGGCTCGCAGAGACAATCTAACAGCTGGCAAGGCGGGGACGAGAGGTAGATCGCTCGGGTCCGAGTGGGCATGTCAATCTGTTTTGAGAGAGGCGCCGCACGTGTCAGGAGCTTCGGTCGCTTACTTTCGCCTCGCTCTGCCGTTCGTGGCTTGCGCGACTCGCTGCCTGCATCAATGCGTGGACCCTGGCTCTGCGCCATCTTGAGCGGCCGTAAACCTTCAAGTTCAGGCCTTCGAATTCCGCTTGCTGGGCTTCGTAAAGTGCCAGATCACGATTAATGGGAATAAACAACAAAGCAATCTCCAAAGGACGCGCCAGCTTGAGAGATCATTGCGCGCGCCTATCATCAACCCCTAATATTCACGTACCGACAGCATCAATACCGAAAAACACCACGATGCATCGGTGATTCATCTTCCAAGGCCTTCGTCTAAACACACGCTAAGTAGGGATCTTCTTGGATCAATCTCCCCATGCACTCATGCAGATTCGCCTCACGATCCATAAAGCCATCAAAGTTGACTTCTATCCTTCTCCTGGATCTGATCGTACGCTACGTTTTCGAGATTGAACTCAGATACATAGGCTGCTGATGCTTGGCCAGATAACATCACTTCTTCACAATATGTGAGGTTACTCCCGCCATGCTTCAGGAGGCGAGTGTGGATATATTGGTTCATCATAGTTGGCAATCAGCGAATGCAACTGTCTCACTCGGTAACCACTGTATTCCCTTCCCTAGATACTTGTCGTTACTCATGACGTCTGCGAAGAGGAGCCATCTGTCAAGTTTTGGATGACCAAAGACAAGATAGCGAGTGCGGTTTCTGATCAAGATCGTCATTACTAGATGCCAAAGCAGCCCTAGTCAGTTGTCTCCATCCAGCCTCTAGCCAGTCGGAAAATTTTGTCTTTATCAGATCTGGTTAGCACAACGACGGTCTCACATCTGGGCGCGATCTCTGTACAGATCACACGCTCCTCAAGATCGAGGACCGTTCCACACGCTGCGGAAGCGGCCTCACCCGGACGTTGTGTCTTGGTCCGAACTGCGTGCGTGCGGCCGCCACTTTAGCTTCCGAGACCAGCAACGCTCTGCTGCGTTAAAGCAGCCGGCCGACATCTTCAAGAATAAAATCCAATACTATTATTCGGCTGTTGTTCTTACGTGCCTGGACCAGCTACGCAAGGACTCACGTCCATTGAAAGCCGATCTTGCTCCTTTCGAATCTGCTTCGCCTCGAAGAACAAGGATTGCAAGGCATGTGAAATGGAAAGGGTCTTTGGCGTGCGGGGAGCCGCTCAAAGGAGAACCCTTCATGCAATGTCAATCCCATGGAATAGAACGTCGTCCGGTGACACAAGTTCTATAGAACGTCGCTAGATCTCTGTTTCTTCTTGGCCGTTGGTGCATGGCACACAATTATCCAGCCACCATCGGTGTAGCTCCAGTGCCTGCATAAGCTGACAAGCCAAGAGCTGATTCCAACGACAACACACATCAGTGCCTCTTACGGCACCTGCAGATTTTTCGTTTCTGGCAGGCCAGATGTGACCCTGCTTGAGTACGGAAAGATGCACCATGAGAGTGCTTCGGCGATAGCAACGTGTTTGGCACCATCCAGCTTTGATACGATCAGGCCATGGGTCTGTGATGTGACTGACTCGTCGCCGGCCTTCGAAGAAGGATCTTTCGGCCGTGGCGGTGAGGCTGACATTGCAAACTTCATCAAGCAAAGGCCATCTGTATGCTCTTGCATGTTGGTGTGCTTTCTCTGGCCTTCGGTTCCTGGTGATTATTCTTGGCTTTGAATAATAACGCAGTTGCGCTTGCTCAGGGCGGGACAGATTCGCAAGATATATTGCAATTTCGATCAATCTCAGATCGATTTGGGCTTTATCACTGATGGATCTTGAACCTTTCCGGGACTTTGCCGTCATGCCTTCAAGATTGATTTTCTCGGGGTCATGAAACATGCCCATCAGCTCGGGAGACGATGGCAGAATTTGGATAGCCGCTCGACCACGTGTCACCGTTCAATCGAGTCAGTGATGAACTGAAGCGCATTGACTAAGAAAGCACGACCGCGTATTCTGTACTGCTAATCACACTGGTTTCACGCTGACCACGGACTTGATATGCATATTGCGACTCGCGACTGCAACACAGGGATTTTCGCGAGCGCCACGAATCTGAGATGTTTTGCCAACAATCATGACAGCACGGCTGTGCAAGGATGATCAGAATGGAGGTATCGGCTATCTCAGTGAACTTGTATACACGAACAGGGATGTGACCGTAGAGCACAGTCACTGCCATCTGGGACTTCTGGGAGTCCTCAGGCCGACGCCGCTACGATGACCCTGTTCTGACAAAGGTTGCATAAGGAAGCGGCCTGTTAATCTACAGACTTTACGTTGTCTGCCTCGAAGAACTCTGGAGACGCTGTGAGTGTTATTCCCAAGATGAGTTCACGTGTCAAATGAGGCATTGGTATATGTGAAGGTCTGGTAGCTTCTTCCGATGTTGTCCCTCATTTTCATTATCACAACCTATCAACTCCCAATATGCCATGTAGGTGAGTATTACCTCGGGAATTCATTGACGATACGAAAAAGCAATACTCCATGTGAGCATTCACACAGAAACTAAGCATTCTCACAAAGCCCTGCGTTTGCGGTTACACAAGCAAACGAAATTCATTGCACCTATCAAAGGTCTGAACTCTCCTTTCCTTCCACAACCTCGTCATCCATCACACATACTAGTCTAACGGATATGAGTCGTCCTCGCGTTCACCTAAGCAGTGATTTGGCCACTGATCTGCTCCTTCCACAAATGAGCGTCGTGCAGCCCGAAGCGAAAAAGAAACGTCGCAGCGGCAAGAAGGAACAACTCAAGAGACAACGCCGGCAAGAGCGCAAAGTCCTGGACGACGAAACGAACAGTTACGATACCGAACCTGTCGACATGCTTGCCTTCGAGTCTCGCAATGCTGGACCTAAGGGTCTCGGCCTGTCCGCAACACGCGATATCGAACCTGGAGAACGCCTCATCCAGGAGGTCCCGTTGTTCGTCCTCCCCAAACAAGACACGCTGAATGCAGCCATCGTGGACAGCTTCATGCACTTACGGCCGGATCAGCGTGCGGCCTACTTGAAGTTGAGCTCCTATACCACGAGCATCGTGCAGACACAATCGGGGGTTGTCAGAACGTCGGCGGCTGAGGATGGTACAGCCAGCTTGCCAGATATGGCTTCAGTTGACGAGAACGGTGACCTGGCCAAGCAAGTTGATCGTCGCAGCTGTGCTTCTGACGTGCAGCCTCTTTCCAGCGGCTCTGATACTGAGAACAGCTGCAAGTCTCCCAAATCGGCCAGCGGCAGCGACGATCCAAGCCTCGAGAAGCCGAACAAGCTGGAGCCGTCGGAACCTGAAGACACAACGACCAGCTCACCGGATCCACAGCCTAGAGTCGATTCTCCTATCTGGAATGTTGACGATCTTGAAGACGCTCTTCAAACAACAATTACTGACTCGGATGGGAGAAGCGGTGTGGATGACTCGACTGTGGGTGATCATCCAGACCACGTTACAGATGAGTGCGAGATGACCGAGTCGCTCGCTGCAACCGTGGTCAACATCTGGCGTACTAACTCATACATGCTCGACGACGGCATCACTTTGGACTCTGCTGGCATTGGACTGATTGCATCACGTCTCAACCACTCATGCGTTCCCAACGTCTACACGGCCTTTAACAGTACATCCGGACACATCACTGTACAAGCTCTCAAGCCAATCACTGCTGGAGATGAGCTGTGCACTGCCTACATCAACGGCGCGGGCAAGTTGCGTTCCGAGCGACGTGCCCAGCTGAGTATGTGGGGGTTCACTTGCACATGCATTGCTTGCGCCGACGGCCGTGATGAGTCTCGCCGTCGGGCTATCAAGACGTTGATGACCAAGGTTGAAGGGGTCAAGATGCAGATGTTGGAAGGTACTACAGACCTGTCGGTCGCCCAGGTCGAACAGACGGTTGAAGATCTGCTCGACCAAGCTACTCTCATGAGCGACGAAGGCTTGCTGGGCCCAGACCTGGCTGATGTGTAAGTCAATCATTTCCCATAATCCCCCTCGTGTTGCTTGTATTGCACCTGCTGCTTCTGTCGTACCTGTGCTGCCCATCTCTTTCATTCATCTTGTCCCAGACCGGCCGTACCACGCATTCGCGGAGGTGCTCCCGAGCAAAAAACCAATCCCGTCAGGCGCTAACAGTTCTCTAGCTGTTTTGGGGCAGCCAGATGTTGCATGCTGATCGGTCGCCGTGAAGAAGCGGGCGCTCTCCAGTCGTCCGGTTTTGGTATTCTGTTACGTGGCTATGGTATCGACAACCCTATTTGCACAGCAGCCCTTCAGGCCGGCGACATGGACGAAGCCTGAGTGTGGGGCACCTTGAGAACACCATGACATTTGGAGAGCCCCCCAGGAACGACTTGACGAATCACGATCAGCGATTTTGGCCACTGGAGTTGCATTTCTCTGACTAGACAGGCTGGATACGATGCTGAAGGCATGAATTTGGGCGCATATGGAGGCAGTACTTTTGGTTCATTTTTGGCGATCATTTTAGGACATTTCGGGAGCATACTACTAGCCATATATTGTGACTTTTCAGCATTTCAGATGATTCTCATCGCGAATGAAATTGGCCATCCTCTCTCATCTGATGCTCCTGACCAGATCGCGAAGTTCTCCTCCCTCGACCCAGCTCTCGCCAGAAGCCCCAGTTCCGACACCCCAGCCTTCACCAACCTCTCCGATAATTCTACCGGGCTTACCACCAACGATACTGCCCACCGGAACCACCATGTTGGGAGGTACCACAGTATTGGGAAGGATCTTGCAGTTATCTTTAATGATGCAGAAAGGGCTCAGGACGGCATTGGCGCCAATGTAAACGTGTGAGCTGATTGCAATGGCCGAGATGTGGCAATTTGGGCCTTCAATTCGTTAGCTGGACGCTTTTGCCATGCTGGGAAAGGCGTGTCGTTACCAATGAAGACATTGTCGCCAATGCGCATGGGATAGTATGCCATTTGGCCGCGGCTAATCCTGGACGGTGGCTTCAGAGTACAGCCAGTAGCAACTACCGTGTATCTATCTTGCTGTCAGCTAATGTAAGGCGGCTCGATTCATTTGTAAGGAGAAAATCACCGTCCAATGCTGATGGCCGTGGTGGGCTGTGCCGCTCCACCGTCGCCAGAGCTCGAGAATCGATGCAAATCACCTCGCATGTAAACATCTGCCATGATGACGGTCCTGCCGCCCAGCATGATGTTTGGCTTGCCTTCGATTTTCGCCTTGCGGGAGATTTTATTTCCAGTGTCCTGCACGCCATGTTTAGTAAATCATTATCGTCACATAGCATGTTCAACACTAAATCTGAGTAAAGGACTTGGTGGAGGAAGGAGCGTCTCTTTTGAATTGACCACTTACCGTCTCGATGTACTCTGACTTTGTTGACTTCCGCGTCACTGCCGCGGGACGGGACGACATGATGGCCTGTCACTTGCTGCTTCTTCTTCGCAGCTCGCGTGTCCCATGCGCTACATGTCAATTCTTTCCACGTGTCGTCGACCGGAAGGCAACCAAGGTGCTCAGCTTCGACGCAGAACGTTGTTGTTTGTGAGCCTGCATGGAAAGCCATGAAGGGTGAAGTGCTCAGCTTTTGGCGCTAACGAGTCACTAGCGCCGGCTCATGATCCCCTATTGGTCAAGGTCTGCCTGGGCAGCCATGAGCTGCAACTTGTCGCTCTTTGCATGCAAGTCATGCTCAACTTCAATAACATCGCGGCCCCAACCAGGATAGCAAAACGGCCACCTTGCGTGTGCAGCAATAAGCTTGTTTCTGGACCTTCCGCTGCGACCTGTCAAATCAAAGTCCCTGCAGTAGTCAAGAGGAATTCTCCGACGGCTTCTTATGTCTGCAACTCTCTCGTCCGAACACTCGGGCGGCTTGTGGTCCATCTCTTTATCAAAGACGATTGGTAATGCTGTGACCTGCGGACGGGTGGCTCTGCACATCCATTCCCTGGCATCCTCACCAGGAACGAAGATCCATCATACTGGACCATGACTCCTACGTTGCCAACAACCGCCTACTTCTTATATGCGCATGTCGCCTGTATAAGAAAGACACTGCATTCGCTTGAACGGTGTTGCATGTAGCGAGACGTCTACATACGCGGCCATATCCTCGAATCTGGGACCTGCTCGCCTTTTGTAACGACTGCTACCTTCCAGTTGGAGCCCATGCTCGTTGTTCCATCGCTATAGGACAGCCAGAATACACTACCCTTCTTTGGGCGTATAACGCGAGGGTGGTAGAGGCCCCACTGCTAGTCAAGGTACTGCTGATCGGGGCCGATAAAGTTGTTCGAGCCATCGCGTTGCTTGAGCAGTAACGAACGTCCAATTGGTCGCCGGAGTTTGGAAAGGTGGCACGTTGATGTTCAGAGACAAAGATCATTCCAACTCGAGTATGCTTCAGAAGCCCAGCTCATCAGCATACACATCATCAAGTCGTGGGAAGCATGAGTTCCCACGTTATGCATGCATGAGTACTCATTTTGAGACTATCAAGCGAGACTGCTTGACTAGGCTTGAACCACTGACAAGTATTGCAAGAGACCGCAACAAACTCATGACACAGTATCATTTCGTAGAGAGCTGTGTCAATTGACACCCCACCATCATCGGCCATCGTTGTTGTAACAGGTAACAAGATCAGCCCGTATCAAGTAGACAGAATAAGCGAATTTCTGACTCGAGATCTTCATCCATCGCACCCTCAGACCCGGGACAGCGAAATGCAAACATTTCCCATCTGCCGTTGACAAAGCCGAACTTGCTTCCAAAGGAGCCTCTTTCAACGGTCTAGAACGCCTTGCCCAAAATGCGGTGGATGTCTGTTTCCCCCCATCGTCAGATCAACGGATGTTGCCAAAAAGGCATCTACTGTAAGCGCTGGCTTGTCGCATGCATCGCTATGACATCCGTGACAGCGGCCCAAACGCCTCCATGCTAAAGACCAAAAGTATAACATTGACTCGGCAAAATTGGAAAACGCTAAACCATCCAGAACAAAACGACGATCTAGAATACCTTTTTCCCACGAGGTACGGGAGTCAGAGCTGGAGGGTTTGTGGTGTTTGGGAAAGCGGCTGTCACAGCGTCTCAAAAGTGTCCGGTTCCGAAAATTCTCGGCCCGGTACGGGTGAGTTTTTCTTGTCCACATCTCTCGATATCGGTGGATACTCCGTGTTATTGTTCTGTATCGACAAGTGCCAAGTGTGGCTCAACCTTCATGGCCATCTTGGGATGGCTTCATTCATCCGTGCTGAGATTGGATGGCATCGGGAGATGAGGTTGGGCACAGCGACGTGAGTGTGACGTAGGTGTGTTCGGATGGCTGGGAAGAGATCATCGGAAGAAGGACGCAAGCACCAGCTTTCCAGCAGCGCGGTGTGGGAGAACCTGGGAAGGTGCGTGGAGACATGACGATGAGTGACAAGTGTGCCTCTTGCTTGCTTTGTCCATCTGGGCAATTGCATCCCAGAGAAGCCGTAGTTGACGAATGTCGATGTTTTCCCTAAACCAGAGCCCGGAAGCGAACTTGCACATGATGGTTGAATCACAAATTGAAGTCCAGGGTCAGTCGACAGTGTGAGGAATCTGGTGGAGACAAGCAAGAAAGATGGCTGCGATTGCTTGGAATCGGTCAAGCACCGGTGCATTCGTATCACGAGTTGAAGTCTTTCATATCGACCATTCTTCCATAATGGCTCAAAGTATCCTACGATAGCAGACGTATGACATGTGTATATGAGAGACAGGTGCGTGAGTTTGAGGAGCAAACCTCGGGTGTTGTCTCAGCCTGTGAGATTGGATCAATACTGGGAGCATCGCCTGCTTTTGTGCCTTCTTCAGTTTATCTTTGAGGGTCAGCTCTTCTGAACTGCTCGACAATTTCGTCAAACCCTTCGAAACAGATGTCTCGGTCCTTGTCTAGTTGTTCGAGATCTTCCATAAGGTCATGGCTGATAGCCCTCCTCTCTGCCTCGTTCATGCTCTCGTACAGTTTTTGCATCTCTTCGACGAACACAGATTTGTAGGACATGTGATCCTGAATTTTAGATCCCAAATAACCATCTGCCTCGACCACCATCATTCCGATCTCGCAAAGCTCAACCATGGCATTGCGTTTAGTGCCGTACGAGCTGTCGGCTTGGACTTGGTTGGAGATATCCTGAATCTGATCCTCGATCTTACATGAAGCCTCCATGGTGATGTGCGCTTGTTGTGAGTCTCGAAGTCCCGCGTAACGAGAGTTGAGAACATAATCGACCCGTCTTACGTTGTCAGAGAAGTCCAAGATCTCGGTAACAGGCCTGTTCACCATCTCATCCGCAGAAAGGCCTACTTGAGTGCTTTGAGTGGGATATGTCGCTGGAGCTGCTATCGTGACATTGTCTCTGAAAAGAGCGTTCTCGGCGTCGAAACGATCTCGAGCTACGAGATTTTTGAATAGCGTAGAGCGTGTGACGGCTTCGCTCGTCGCTTGTTCGGCAACGGCTACCTGAATCTCGTAGTAGATATCATTATGCCGCATCGCAGCAGTCGCCAAGATCTCGAGCACCTTTGTATTGCTGAGTCTCGCCAGAGCGTCGGATATATACAATAGTGGATCAGGGTAGCGCAGGATAGGAGGAGGAGGAGGAGGAGGAGGAGGAGGAGGAGGAGGAGGAGGAGGAGGAGGAGGAGGAGGAGGAGGAGGAGGTCGATCTGATGCAGGCTCAGAATTATGTTCTAGCCCAACGGAGATGCGTCCCTGATGAAGGGAACTACTGTTATGCGTGCCGTTGGCATAGTTTGATGTCTGGTCATAGTTCGCATGCCCAGTGAGAGGGACATCTGTATAAGAAGTGTTCTGATGCGGACCGGACTGGTGAGGACCAAAAACTGCTCCATGATGCATACTCTACACACGAGGTGCCTGGGGCGAAGAATGGGCCATGGCCGGCTCCAGAGTCGTGAGAAAGGAGGGCGTTCGAGACAATCCGCTAGTTTGCATCATGCCGCCATTCGAGGTGGCAAGCGCGAACGTGGTCTGTTCCCGCAACATGCTCTGATGTGTTGCTGGTAATCCTGTTGAGAAATTGTGCACTGGTGGTAATCGTTATTCTTCGGTGACACTAGGCAATCGACCGTCTCGTTCAGCTTGATTGTTGAGCCTGTGACTGCTTCCATTCGTGGTTGGCTCCAGTCTCACGGCCTTGTTTGGCATCTGGAGGCTCTCGTCCGTGAAACCACGTTTGGCACCTGGTATCGAGGCATCATTTATTTTTTCTTGCCCACTGGACACCTGCGTGTTTGTTATGGTAAGCAGTTTATTACAGGAACCACAGATGCAGAACAAGATAGTATAGTTCGAAGACGCGGAGGGTAGAGACGCGTGCTCGACAAGACGTGTTCCGTCAATGCGTGCAAGAATAAAGTACTAGGAGAAAAAAGAAAGAAAAAATCGTGCACCCAAGAAAGAGAACAATAGCGTTAAACGTTAACTGTGAGTAGAGGAACAAATAATACTCGAACTACGGTATGTTGAATACTCGACAATTCTTAAGACATTATACAATACATCAACCCTGCGATTAAGCCCGATACTCACCATTCAATCTCGTTCTATGCTCCTTGGATACATAGCATCTCGAAACACATCCACAGTTGTATCCAGACCTGCAAAACAGTACTCTCGATCGTTGTTGAGATCTACGAGGGCTTCAAAAAGACGAGCCCCATCGCGTAATACCTCAGTCTTGCTCATCGTCTCATAGACATCATCAATCGCTTCCACGAGCTTGGAGTCAAAGGCCATCTGAGCCCTTATCGCATTGGGAAGCAAGCCTATACCATCTACTATCCCTCTCCCAATCCAGAGGAGGGTAAGAAAGGCATTGAACTTTGTCTTCCAGTTGCTTGTCGGTCGCACACGAGCAGATATCCCCACGATCGTTTGATTGATTGTGACCATAGCCCGATGCACAATTTCCAGCTTCTTCGAAGTGGGAAAGTCATCATATTCTTCGTAGAGGATCTTTTGCACTTTTGTGTGTTTCCCGACGAAGGACAAGACACTGGCGTCTTCATTCCATCTTTCTTGTCGCTCCTTCTGTATCCTGTCGTAATCTGTTTCTACCATATCGTGGATGTCTTTATGACGCACAACGGCAACAGCGAGGAGGTTATGGATTGTGGGTTCGTCGATCAAAGAGATACAGCGTTGCACCTCTGTAAGCGATACGCTCATGGGTGGATTTGTGTACATGCGATCGGTAGGGTAGTGCCCAGGCGGTGCATAAGGTGGGAAAGAAACTTGCGGAGGTTGGTTGGTTCCCGGGTTCGAGGACGCCCATTGACGACATGTTTGAGAGGAGCATAGAACAAAAGCCTGAGGCTCGATTGGAATGCTTTCCACCGGTTCTGGTGGAGAAGCGAGTCCATATGGCTGAGCCTCCCTGGTTCGACAAGGGATACGAGAGGAGGAATGACTCCTAACAGGATCGGACGTAGCAGTATGACACTGGTGTTGCCGACAATCCAAGGAGGTATGGTGCTCGGGATGACCAAGCTGACAGCTCGCAACCTCAGCCGATGCTAGCTGAGTGTCTCCCACTTCGTCTTGTATCTCGGGTGTCACGGATCGCTCAAGTGTGCAAGATGACAGGTCTTGTGGTAGACTGTCCTCATGTGATTTTAGTGCTTTCCGTGAGGTTTGAGCAATGTCATCATGGAGGCTGTGTTTGCCACTTGAGTTGCCCGGCAGTGTTTTAGGATCGCATGGTTCTCTTGATGCTGCCATGTTGTATGACTCATAACCGCAGCAGGTCTTCAAGATGACAGGTTGGTAATCGATAGAACAATGTAGACAAGATCAGTATATTCTTGTGCCTGTGAGATAACAGAGAAAGAAGAAACAAATCGTGTACTTATTCTCGAAGAGGATCAAGGATGTGTTTAATGTTGGGGGTCAACTGAACAAAACCTGCGCGTTGTTGTATGAAGTTTTGAGGTAGTTTCCAGTGTGGTGCGGGTCGGGTCAGTACTTCTGCGCCAAAGATCCCAGTAAGAAACATTAAGGAGCCGGCGTTTCCGACCAAGTGTACGGCTTGTGGTGTTGATGCCAACACTGGTGTTCGCATGGACAAGTTAAAGTGACTCGATTAGCCTCCAGTGCAACTACGCTTATAGACTAGGTACTGTGCATGGCGTGAGTGCGGCGCATTGATTGATTTGCTGAAAAAGCGCTCACGAGAAACACCAGGGCAGGGCCAGCGAAGTTTCCATAGTATCTCAAACTCAACCGTGCCAGATATGGACAGCTTCTTCGTTGTTCGAGAAAATCTCGACTCTTAGTATGGGTGTGGAGAGGTTGGCAGAGGCTCAATATATGTGTCATCGGCTCAAATCCGTCCTGCACTTCAATCACGAAAGGACTGATTTCAAGCCTTTAAGATCATGTCTGTTTATGATACCTTGACCATTTTCTGGACTCCTCTGAGCACGTTGCTGTCGGTGTATGGTTTCCAGCCGTCCAGAGGCGAGAAGTACTACTGGCGTTGATATAGCGGTCATGCTTGTGTTCGTTTGTCAGGTGGTCAATCTACGATTGATGGTATGCGTAGTTGATGTTCGTCGAAACGAGACTCCCACTGGACGCTACTGCCGTGTGCCGGGCCCTCGTCGGCCGAAGTATGTACCGAAACCCGATGCCTTGCGGGGTCGGCCACGATCCACGTTGATCGTCCATCTCCACATCAGTCTTCACGCAAGTACGCACCTCCACTTCTCGATGATTCGGGCAAAACCAAGCGCGCCTCCATGGATGGTATCGACTAGGGCAAAGGCACTTGAAGATCTTGTCAATATGACGAGCCTAGTCAAGGATGCCCCAGCCTCAAACGAAGTCAGGCTCTTCGGGTATAAAAGGTAAGCTCTGATAACTTACGTTCAAAGTTACTTGACACAAGCATTTCCGACAACGATGAATCTCGTACATCTTGCTATCGCTTGGCTACTCTGTCTGGGTGTCGAGTCCGCTCCTCTGGGCTCAAACTCGAGTACCACCGTCTCATATCCTCGGATCTTCGTTGTTACAGATATCTCCAATGAGCCTGATGATCAAATGTCGTTGGTCAGATTGCTCTTGCATTCGGACGTCTTATCGATCCAAGGGATTTCAACAACTACTTCGTATTGGCTTAATGATACGACCTACCCCGAACACATCCTGGATGTCATCAACGCCTACGAAAATGTCACTTCCAACCTCAACGCCCACACTGAGAACATGTTTCCAAGTGCCGACAGTCTGCGCTCTGTGGTAAAGGCAGGCCACTCTGCGTATGGTCTTGCAGCGCTCAAGAATGGCTCTCTCTCTGCCGGTGCCGAGCTGCTCATCTCAGCCGCCGGCAACTCGAACGAGACTTTGCATGTTCTGCTCTGGGGAGGTGCTAATGTTCTTGCCGAGGCATTGGATCATGTCAATCGTACCAGCACACAGGCAGACCTTGACACTTTTGTCAGTAAGCTCCATGTGTACTCAATCTCTGATCAAGACGACGCTGGGCCATGGATCCGCAAAAACTTCCCGCAGATTCCATACATTGCATCGATCCACGGATTTAACATGTACAACAATGCTGCTTGGACTGGTATAAGTGGCGACTTGTTATATGCCTTTGACGCGGGTGGTCCGGACTCGACACTGGTCGACAACACGTATATCCGCAACAACTTCCAGCTTGGTCCTCTAGGGTCAAAGTACCCCGATGTAGCATTCATCATGGAAGGTGACAGTCCCTCATTGTTGTCAGTCATACCAAACGGTCTCAATGTTCCCTCTCATCCCGAGTTCGGTGGTTGGGGCGGTCGATACATCTTGTCCGACATTTCTGGAGCCTCGAACCATTATGCGGATACCATCGACCGCGTGGTAGGCGTGAGTGGAAATACCTTGGTGTCGAACCATGCCACAATTTGGAGATGGCGCAGCGCGTACCAGAACGAGATGAGCGCTCGAGTACAATGGTCGCTTTCGTCAAACTACAGCGCAGCGGTGCACCCTCCTAAGATCAACTTGAACGAGACAACCGGCACCGAGCCATACCCGTTGGCAGTTCAGCCACGACAAAGTGTTGTCCTGGATGCGTCGGCTAGCCTTGATCCAGATAGCAACTCGAGCTCTACTTTGAAATTTGAGTGGATGCACTACAAGGATATTACGGCGACCAACCAATACGACGCTAATGCACAAATTCCCCAACTCAACTTTACCTGCTTGAACCAGGCGTGCTCGACAATCCAGACCAAGATGCCCAGTCAAAATCTTGCTTGCCCGAAAAGCGGCTGTCAGGTGTACCATGTCATTTTGTCTGTCAAAGGACAGAGTGCAACACCTATCACAAGGTATAGGAGAGTTGTATTCGAGATACAGGGAGAATCCGAGTAGATGGAGGCCAGGATAGCATATGAGCTATCATTCGGTCACGTTACAAAGCCTGTGACGGTTGTATAGTAAAATACACAATAGTCTCGGAATGCAAAGAGGAATGAACAAGATGTCGCGAGTCGTGACTTCTCAGACTCTCTATACCAGTGATGTCATTGACAAAGTCCGTGCGTCGTGAGGTGTTCGTGTCTCATGCTCTGCATCCACAATTGCTATCAAACGACTCCATGTCGGACAAAAATGAAGCGCCGGTGAAGCTCTCGTTGCCGCTGGTATGACTTGAGTGTGAGTGCGAGGGCGATGCAGCGCTGACGGGGTAACAGGAGTTCCAGCAGGACATATTCAAAGAGCTCCGCGAAGAAGATGAGCTCGTCATCATGGCCCGAGGCCTCGGCCTGCTGCGCATCGTCACCAATCTCCTACACTCATACGATGCCGCCGGAAACAACCTGATTGTCGTGGTCGGAGCAGACGACCGCGAAAATGGATGGATTGGAGAGGCTCTGGCAGAACACGCCGCCATCAGCGCGTCGCCCAAATGCCGTGGACTGAGCCTGGTCAATACCGACTTGACCGACGTCGGGCAGAGGGAAAAAATGTATAAGCAAGGAGGAATCTTCTCCGTCACATCGCGCATCCTGGTCGTCGACCTCTTGACCGAGAACCTCGATCCTGCCAAAGTCACCGGCCTCGTCGTCCTTCACTCAGAGCGCATCGCCGCAACCTCGCTCGAAGCCTTCATTGTCCGTGTCTACCGCCAGAAGAACAAGCAAGGCTTTCTCAAGGCTTTCTCGGATGCCCCCGAACCATTTGCCTCGGGCTTCGCTCCTCTGGCAACCATGATGCGCAACCTCTTTCTCAGACGGCCCTCGCTATATCCTCGCTTTCACGTCACTGTCGCAAAGTCTCTCGAAGGTCGCCGGAAAGCCGAGGTCATCGAACTCGAGGTCCCCATGACCGACGGTATGCGCGACATCCAAAATGCCATCATGGAGTGCGTCGAGGTCAGCATTACCGAATTGAAGAAAGGAAACACTGGCCTCGACATGGAAGACTGGAATCTTGACAGTGCTCTGCACCGCAACTTTGATGCCATCGTCCGTCGACAGCTGGATCCTGTCTGGCACCGTACCAACTTCAGGACTCGTCAAATTGTCCGTGATCTGGCACTATTGCGCAACATGCTACACTATCTCCTCACTTTCGACGCCGTCAGCTTCCTTCGATACCTCGATACAGTCCTGGCCGCTTCATCCCCACCACCTGGTTCGAACCGTCAAAATCAATCTCCTTGGCTGTTCCTAGACGCTGCTCATGTCATCTTCGACAATGCCAAACGTCGTGTATACACTGGTAATATTAAGGATAGCCAGAGTGTGAATGCCAGAACAGGCGTTCCCGACTCTCTACGTCCTGTACTCGAGGAAATGCCCAAATGGAACCTTCTGGCAGAAATCCTGGAAGAGATCGAGCGTGACATGTACTTCAATCCTTCATTCCAGGACGAATCCAACGGTAGTATCTTGATAATGTGTGGCGATCAAGGCACATGTCGGCAGATCCGTGAATATCTGCAGAGCATGAATGTCCTTCCGGATACGACATCGGCAAACAACGATGCTGATGAAGATGCTCGAGGTCCATCTGGCGCTGCTATGATGCGTCGGAAACTCAGAAACTACTTCCTGTGGAAACGGGACTTTAACCGAGTGAGCAATTCACTCTTTGCCGAGAATCAAAAAAACATCAATGGCACGACCGACCAGCGCCAAGGTCAAGCTGGCCGAGGAGGACGAGGCGGTGGATCTAACAAGCGACGCCGTATGCGAGGCGGTTCATCTGCTGCATCTGCTCCCACACGCACAGCAAATGGCAGCGTCCATGTGGCAGGAGACAAAGAGTCTCACGTCCAAAGTCTTCTAGCTGAGCTCGAGCCTACAGAAGCGGAAGCTAAACAGAAGGCTGAGATTGGTGCCGACCCTCTGGATGACATGGACGACTTTTACGAGCTTTACGACATGAAAGACTTGATAATGGTGCATCCCTACGATGGTGACATGGACGAACATATACTCGAAGAGACCAAGCCGAGATATGTCATCATGTACGAGCCGGACGCGGCTTTCATCCGTCGTATTGAAGTGTATCGAAGTAGCCACTCGAACAGAAACGTAAGAGTCTACTTTATGTACTACGGAGGAAGTGTGGAGGAGCAACGATATCTGAGCGCTGTGCGTAAGGAGAAGGACGCTTTCACCAAGCTGATCCGCGAAAGAGGCTCCATGGCGGTGACTTTGACACATGATCCTGCTGGGCTGGACCCTCAGGAGTCGTTCTTACGAACAGTCAACACTCGTATTGCTGGTGGAGGTCGACTTGTTGCGACCGCAGAACCTCCAAGAGTCGTCATTGATGTTCGAGAGTTTCGATCGTCTCTGCCGTCACTTCTCCATGGAAGAAATATGGTCATCGTTCCATGCACCCTAACAGTGGGCGATTACGTTTTGACCCCCGAGATTTGTATTGAGCGAAAGTCGATCAAGGATCTTGTCCAGTCTTTCCAGAACGGTCGTCTCTACCATCAGGCCGAAACAATGCAGCAGCACTACAAGAGCCCGATGCTCTTGATCGAGTTTGACGCACAAAAGTCTTTTACGTTAGAGCCCTTTGCAGATCTGTCGGCTGGCGTAGGTTCTGGATCTCTACAAGCATCAGACTTGCAATCCAAGCTTGTGTTGCTGACACTGGCTTTTCCTCGTCTTCGCATCATCTGGTCCTCATCACCATACCAAACCGCCGAGATCTTCGAAGAGCTCAAAAAGCAACAGGAAGAACCTGACCCGATCAAAGCAGTAAACATTGGCTTGGAAGAGAGTGATATGGATGGCCAGGAGAGGACCTTCAACCAGCTACCACAAGACATGCTTCGTGCAGTGCCTGGAGTCAACCCAAAGAACTTGACCAACCTGATCCTCAGGTACGAGAACTTACTGGAAGTCGCCAATGCGGACGAGGATGAGTTGGCAGCGCTGATCGGAATGGAGGCTGGCAGACAGATCTACCGCTTCTTCAATCGTAGTGTTTTTGATGAGTAATGGGCTCGCAGCAGCGTCGACGCAGGCACAATCACCAGTAAAACAACATAATAGGAATGATCAAGACGTCTTGTCCACTCTGACCCCCGATTCTCGTGTGCAAAAGTCTAAAATCTTTCGTCTTCCCACAGAGGTATACAGCGCCATTCCGAACCATAAAAAGGCACAAATGCTCCCTGACTGGAGATATGTCCAGAGAGCATGCAGTTTGTCGTCTCTCAATGGACATCACCTTGTCTGCGAAGACTATTATGCATTTCTATAGCTACATGAGATGCATGCTTCGGTATCGGAGAGGCGGTATCACGGCATCCGCTGCACCGGACCATAGTCGACGACAACATCACTGTCAGCTTCACATGTCGTCGTGATAGCCGTCGATTGACCCGGACCGTCGTCACGGTAGCGTACGACATCCGCAACACGGGTTGTCGAATCCCAACACCTCCCCTCGTTGGCTTCACATTGCATGAGGTCTATACGTTTACATTCGTTCGTCATGTTCACTACTCGTTCGCATGTGACGGTGCTGGATCCTGCTGCTGTCTAATAGTTCACTCAGGGGCCCCTATGATATCGTCGTATCAAGGTTGAAAGACGTCGATTTGGCTTGTGATGTATCAGGAGGCTATACAATCGTGCCTGCCTCCATTGACAAATTGCTTGTGCAATCGTCGAAGGAGCACTCAAAGCTCGTCGTCGATGCATGTGATTCGTCGAGAACCCGGTGCTCGTGCCTGCCTCAGATTCACTACAACAAGCCCCGTGTCTTTGGGTCGACAACCAGGCACCGAGGATAACAAACGCACAAGGACTATGTCCAGTCCCTCGTTCACTATAACAAGCCCCGTGTCGTTGGGTCGACAACCAGGCACCGACGACAACAGACACACAACAACTCTCTCCAGCTCCTCGTTCACTATGAACCAAGGCACCGTATAAGCATATAAAAACTACAATTCTACGAAGCTTCCGCACCAAAATACCAACAGCGTATACCAAAGCACCAAAGATCTCTCTCCAGCCAAAAGTCAGTACCCGCCATCCTATCTCGTTGGTAAACACAACGGATATTAACACCTTCGTGCATCTCTCAGATCCCTCATCAAAGGCCTCTGCAGAAACCAACCATCAGCAATGGTCAAGATCAACACACCCACCACCCCCTCTCACTCGAGCCTAGCTCACAAACCCAGCACCTACCCTCTGCCTCCCACGACCCCAGCAATCAACCACCAAAACCCCAAAGCACGCACCCCAAGCAACAAATCCTACACCTACACCGAGAGCCTCGCAGCCGACAAAACCGCCCGTGCGCGCGCAAAGTCACTAGTCAAGCACTCAGACGCCTACATATACGAAATGTCGCACGAGAAGCGAGAACACATGCTCAATGCCGCCGCCGCAGAGGCAGACGCAAAAAGGATTCAAGCCGGCGAGCACGTGTCTTGCCTGTTCGAGGCAGAGGAGATAGTGGAAACGCCCCTGAGCCCTGAAGAAGCGGCTGAGAAGTGGGAGGTTACCAAACGAGAGATTGCTGCAAAGGTGTCGGGGGTAAGGGGGGTGGAGAAGCAGGAAGTCAGGATGGTGCCAAAGAAGATGGTTGGGTATGATGAAAAGGGTTTGGAGGGGGAGGTTGGGGAGGGTTTCGGTGACCTTGCTGGCGAGGTTGATTTGGCCCACGAAAATGTTACTTCTGGGGGTTTACCCGTTATTATGATTGATGATGATTAAGTCGCTATCATATTTGGAATTTGAGTTGTATAGATAGAAGAAAAGTCATAACGAAGATCTCCATCACAAATTCGTGTTTAAAAGTATGCTGTAGAAATGCACGATATTATCGAGAAATATAGTCATGCCCACTGAAGAGCCTTTATACAGGCCGCTCTCTGTGGACATAGCTTGGAGTCGTTTACATCTATGCCTTTTTATAGCTTACTATCATTGTTGAGACGGTGAGGAGAAGATAGGAACCACGGTCGAGGCCTCTCTCTCCTAATGTGCTAACATTCGTGTCGGGTGTCTATTAAAATGCACATTCGTATTCATATATCACTCCATGTCCAGAGAGAGCACACATGATGGCGGCTCTTCAGTGGACATAATCTGGTTGCTCAATACCACTGTGTGTTTTGGCAGCCCAGACATCACCTCACTTTGTCACGAAAGAGCATGGCCATAACACGATTCATTACAAGACACAAGAAAAACCAGAGAAGCGTATTGCCTTGCAAAAATTTAAAATACAAAAAAAAGAGTTGTGAGAAAAAGCCTTCAAATTCCCCACCACTCTGTCTCCATCGATAGCTTTTCTACCAGAGCAACTAAGCAGCAGAGTTCTTGATCTCGTCTCTTCTGGCTTGCGCGGCCTGTTCGGCGATTCTGCGTTCTTCGATCAGGCGGGCTGTGCCTGCTTCCTTGTGTGCGGCGGATTCCTTGTCCCAGGCTGTCCAGACTGTGAGGTGGTTGTGTCAGTATGTGGTTTTGGGGTTTGCATTATAGATGTTGGGTATGCCGAGTTGACGCAAAAACAGATTGGTCGAGGTTGGATCCGGACTGAGGTTGGGCAACCGCAGATTTCAAGGCAAGTGTGATAGGAGATACAAAATGACTCGAAAGCTGAGAGATAACAAGACATCTTGAAAACGAAACGGGATCAAATCGAGAAACCGGAACGTGGCAAGAAGGCAGTAACGAACGAATA
The DNA here is from genome assembly GCA_023848595.1 of Aureobasidium sp. EXF-10727. Classification (NCBI taxonomy): domain Eukaryota; kingdom Fungi; phylum Ascomycota; class Dothideomycetes; order Dothideales; family Saccotheciaceae; genus Aureobasidium; species Aureobasidium sp. EXF-10727. Next base: position 36,364 of record SWBF01000033.1, read on the forward strand.
CTGTAGAGATGATAAGAAAATTAACTTACGAGGCAAATCACTCTTCGAGTGTTTCTTGAGCTGCGCGACCCACTCGTTGAAATTTTCCTGCTTTTCCTTGCGGTTCTCCAGCGATCTTCTCTGCAGCTCAGGGTTGTATCTCTATATTTTCGAATCACGTCAGCTCGCACATCCAGAAAGAAAAAGACAACAAATCATAAGGCGAACAGAGATGTGTCGCATATTTGAGCATCTTGATGATTTGCAAAAGACAGAAAAATTTACTTACCATGAACAATTCCTCCTCTGTTGGCGTGACGTAGTAGATCAGGTAAGGACCGCCGATACACAGGATAGCACCTCTGGAGAACAGCGTGTCAGCATGAATACACCCGTACAGATTGACCAGCAAGTGAGAGGAAAGCGCATACGATCCGATCATCTTTGCCCACAACTTTGCGCCTGGCATGGTGGCGATGTGCGTGTGAAAACTTGACTAAAGATTTTGCGACTCCCGCTTTAGATGTCGACTGGTGAACTGGGACACTGCGGTGTAGGTGAGAGCTTGTTCAAATGCGTTAAGGTGGCTTGGTGATGTTGTTTAAAGAATGATATGGGATATAGAAGATGTAATGGATGTCTATCGAGTGGAGCCATGGAGGTCGGCGCGCAGATCGAGCCACATGTCAGCCACACTTGCTCAGCCACATCTTGGCACCCTGGAGAACAAATACCAGGATTGGTCGATCAAAGAGATAATTGTTCATACATGCTATAGACCTTTATGAGAGCAGTATTGACTATTCAAGCATGAGTTGAAGTCTCGAAAAAGAATATGTCATCCAACAACGTGTTGGAGAACCTCTTGTGCAAGTCCGTCAAAGTCCATCCTTGTCGTTTGCCAATCCTCTCCAATGTTGCCAAACACTCGGGAATCTCGTTTTTGAATGCCACCGTCCGAACATACTCACGAGCTGGGAGACCACCGAAACGCATTTTCACCCACTCTTTTCCCCAATGTGGACGAAGCCTACCTTCAGGAGCCAATGGAGTCAATGCATCTACCAAGCCTTGACAGAAAGTCTGCCACTCTTCTTCGGTAACACTATCAGTGACCGAGCCAACCTCGATAGCTACGGTGCCATGACTATTTCCACGTTGGGGAGCCATGATTATGTCACTGTCGCCTGTGATCCTCATGTCCATTGCCAATCGCATTGGTGAGTTTGCCGAGCGATATACCAAATTGATGACGCTCCACCAAGCTTTCCTTACCACCGCCCAATCGGGCTTGCTCGTATCCGTTGGTGAGGGCGGTATCGGCAAATCAAGTTCCATATTTCTAGCGCGAGCATAGTGGCGGCCGCGCCGGAAGTGAAGTGCATTTGGCAACTTGGTCTTGATCTCGAGATCGTCTGGATCGGTGGTCAATGGTGACAATACAGCCATGTTACCTGTCGCGAGCAGTTGGGATTGCCATCTCGCTGGTATGTCAGGATAAAAGTCGGTTCCTACGATGACTGCGGTAATCTACGCCGCTATCCATTGCAGAAATGCTTGGACAGGAGTCGTGTAGTCCTCTTGTCCTTCGGCGTTGGAGACCGTCGACCACGTATTGACGAGGACGTCCGATTGATAGGAAAACCATGACCATTCTGCATAGTGGTCTTGCCCAGCTCGTCGTTCGAAATCAGTAATTGCTTGCTTGACTTCTTCAGGGGTGGTTTCAACATGCAATGCTTCAGGGACTTGACTCAGATCGGGCGGTGGAATGGCAAGCATTGTCTTTACCTTGCGAGGTTGCATAACAGCGAAGGTCATTTTCTTGACTTCGTAGGTGACGTGTGTGATGATGCCTAGTAGTCCAAAGCACCCCAAGGCAGCGTGTAGTTCGGAGAGTTCTGTGATTGTTTGAACAGCGCCATTGACATCGACGTATTCAAGCGATCTGACATAGTCATTGATAGATTTGTGTGCGAAGCCAGCGCCATGACACATTGATCCAATGATGCCACCAGTGGTTATCCTAAGACCGGTCAGCTGGGTGTCAACATTGACATAGTGAGTTGCGTGTCCTACTCATCTGCTGTAACGTCTACAGGCAGCGACCAGCCGTCTTCGATGGCCTATCCTCGAAGCTCTTCCGCAGTCACTGCCACACTAACACGGACTCGTTGAGTGTCTGCTTGACCTGCTTTGGGAGGAAAGACTTGGACGCTCCTCAACTCTCCCGAAACCTCGGCCTCGTTGATCCGATCAGTAAAGATGCTGATCATCTCTGGTAACACGCTCGCAACGTGATGCAGGCTGACGAAGGAGACAAGGATATCTCCATCTTCAGGAAAGAAGTCAGACCTGGTGTGCCGATAGCCACTGCATCGAATGCGCTTTTGAGGATATGCTTTGATCAGATTCTGCAAGCCGAGTACGGTGGACGGGACGAAGGTCAGCGCTGGTCTGGTATGTACGTTTTGTTGCCAGTTGAGGAAAGGAATATCCGCGTAGACCTGGATCTGCGTCAGTAAGGACCTAGTTGTACAGCCATGAGGCTCTTCAAACCTCCATGATCCTGGTCTTTTCGAAGTCCTCAAATACGACCGGGCGACATTCCACCGCATCAATCGTTTGTTCGACCTTAGCATAAGCACGACCACCAAAGAGGCGATGCTTCTTGTGGGCATCAGGCGCATGGCCACCAAAAGGGTGTCTATGGAGGCTCAATGGGGCTGGAGTAGGGTCGAAGCCTTTGGCAACAATAGTCTCTGCCGGGGTGCCGCTAAGAAATGCCGAGACTTTTGCTTTCAAGTCAGCATTGAGCTGCCCGTGCAGCACCTCGAAAGCGAAAGTGTCCTCGAAGACCTGGCACAGAGCACGGGTCGCATCCTCGGATCCAACCCGATCACTCCGGACACCATCGGCAAGCTGGCGAAGCAGGTCCAAATCGACGGTGGGATGAACATCGGCCAAGGCAGTAGCTTTCTAAGCAATCTCTCCAAGAATGTAATAGGTGTCGAGTTTTGAAGGTGGTGGTTGATAGAGTTCTAGGAGCATAGTGAACGGCGCAGGGGCCCAGTGAGGGAAAGCGAGGTAATAATAGGAAGGAGAATGAGGAGCGATAAAATTGATGCAGGGCGCCTGGCAGGTATCGATCTTACGGAGGTTGAAGTGGTTGAGGTTCAGAGTCATGTTTTGACGCACGTGTTTCGCTGCTACGTCCATGGAAAGGACGTTGACCGGGTCCTGACAATTGGCAACTCTAATAGCTCCAAGGAAGGTCCGACTGAACTGCGAAGGGGTCCAACCCCAAACACAAGGCCTTCTTATCAGCAATGGCCTTGAAGACATGCGAAGTGATAGGAGAATGCTCCGCGGCTATCAAATACAATCGTCACATGCAAAATGAGCGGTGAACTGTCTCATGTTGTGACATGTGTGCTCAAGGTCGGCCAGACCTGAACGATGTTCGGGGATTTACGGACAAAAGACTGACGAGTTTATGGTACAGAGCGGACGTTATATCAGGGCAAGCTCCATACCGTACTCACCACAGACCCCAAAGACTTTGATGCTTAGACCATATCGGGTAGGCACTGATCACCGGCACGAGCGATGAATCAGGAAGTGCTTTGCGAAAGTCGTGGAGAGCAGGAAAATGGAGAGGAAGAAACAATGGGTTAGTGGGGCGGTGACATGCAAATGAGACCGGCTGGATCATCTGGTGAGCACGCGACAGCAGGTCGAGCTAGATGGCCAGTCGATTCGTAGATAGATGAAGTTGTGCGCAGAAAGATAGGCCTCGCCGCTTGTCGCATTACCGCCAGACAGGAACACGGACTACGTGGCGTCTGCACTGGCAGCTCTTGATCAACAGCATGCTTCTCTCATGATGTATCCACAGGCGTTGAGAAATAATACTGCTCTTGAAATCGTGTAGTTGCGGAAAGCGATGTTGGCTCGGTTGAGCCGTGCGGGAGCCGCCTGTTTAGGACGAGGGGGAAAAGCATGGGCGATTTGGCGACGCTGATTGGTCAAATTCTAGCTGCTCTCTCCAGCAGTTGTGTTTTCTCCAACCTCACGAACGTGGTGAGGCCAGGCACTTCAGAGAACGCTCCACTTCGTGGTTATTAGGTTGGCGGCATTTGCCAATGCTCATTCAGGACCCCTCTCAACAGCCGTCGGCAAGCTGCTACGTGTACACGAGACTCGCCTTACGCCCTTCTTGAGCGCAAACACGAGCAATCTCGCCTGAACCCATATGTCATAAGCATTGCAGTGCAAATAAAGGTCAAGCCCGCCGCTCATCAGGAACTTTGCGTCGCTTGATTGCCAATCAAGTTCCGTCATTTTCAGCAACAGAGCTGTCCGACAGCCCCTCCACGCCATAATTCTAGAATCTCGACCACACATCCCCCTCGGCCAAGATGTGCGTTACTACCAAATATTCCTGTTTTCACATCAAGTGTAATATCATAATCTGACCATCTTGTCAACAGGAAGTTCGGCAAACACATTCAGAAGAGGCAGCTAGATATTCCCGAATATGCTGCCAGCTTCGTTGACTACAAGGCTCTCAAGAAGGTAATTCCCTCGCCATGCTGCCGCTCTTGACTCTCACATGCAAGTCATTACATCCGACCCATACTAACGATCTACAGTTGATCAAGAAGCTCAGTGCGACACCAGTCATACACGCCCAAGATCTCACAAATGCCGGAAGCGGCCTCGCAGACTCTCAGGCCTCATTACAAGCAAACAAAGCTACATTCTTCTTCCGACTAGTAAGATCATGACTGCTCTCTCCATGAGTGATAGACTAACCATGACATAGGAGCGCGAGCTCGAGAAGGTCAACATCTTCTATTTGCAGAAAGAGGCAGAGGTATGTTATCAATGATCAGACCTTTGGTGCCTAGACTGACACCAAATTTCAGCTCAAGTTACGCTTGAAGACTTTAACGGACAGGAAGAAGTCATTACAAGCTCGCGGTCTGTCTGCTTCCAAACTCTCTACAGTGTTTGTCACATTGGATGAAGGCTTCCGGTTATTCAACAGTGATCTCGACAAGCTCCAGGTCCGTCACGCCGAATGCATCTTGGATGACAAAGCTCTAACTAGTGTAGCAATTCATTGAAATCAACCAGACGGCCTTCTCGAAGATCCTCAAGAAGGTAGGATTGCAAAGTTCGAAAAGGATCAGTCGTCGGTTGCTAACACAAGAGTGTAGTGGGACAAAACTTCAAAGTCGCGCACGAAAGAGCTGTACCTCTCACGAGCAGTAGAGATCCAGCCATGCTTCAACAGAGACGTTATCAGAGACCTTTCCGACCAAGCCACATCAAGCTTGCTTGAACTCGGGGCTTGGGCAGAAGGTGAAAAGATTGAATACATTCCCAGTGGCGACCAACAGCAAAAGCCTCAAGCCGGTGCACAAGAGGACAACGATATTGAGATGCAAATGCAACAGGCAGTAAATACTGGTAACGAAACACTAATCAAGGAATGGATCTCGAGACTTGGATCTACAGATGAAGCAAGAGAACGCATCAACCGCATCTTTCTCAGCACAATCAATGATGCACCATTGGAGATGCAGAAGACTCTACTGGAGACAGATCTTGTTGATCTGACTTACGTGGATGAGATCAACGAGCGTACTTGCTTGCATGAGCTCTCGATCTCGGGAAGACTACTCAGCTTGACGATGGTGCTCGAGCGTGGCGCAAATCCCTTAGCAACCGACATCTATGGTCGCATTCCATTGCATTACGCCTGCATGCGCGGCCACGTTGATGTGGTCAAGGAACTCGTCAAATACGACTCTGCAAGCGCTATGCAAGGCATAGAGAGTACCTCTTCGAATAGTGCACCAGTCGCCGAAAGCGTTGACTTCAAGGACTTGGACAACTTCACACCCCTCATTCATGGTATCGTACATGCTCGTTTTGCAGCGGTGCAAGCAGTCTTGGAGCTGGGAGCTCGTGTGGACCCCACCAGCGAAGCAGAAAATATTCCGATCAACCTGGCTTGCCAATACGGATCAGTCCCGATTGTGGATCTGCTCCTCCAATATCACCCACAGATTCTGCCTGATGCAGAAGGCCTTTATCCACAACACCTGGTGCCCAGATCAGGCCGTAGCCCGCAGATCTTGCAGATGCTGAAGAACTACGGAGCTAACCTGGACCAACCCGACAAACTTTACCAATGGACTCCACTTTTCCATGCTGCGAGTGAAGGTCACTTGTCTTGTCTACAAGCTCTACTCGAGTTGGGCGTGGATGTTGACGTATTGGATGAGAAAGACCTCTCTGCCATGTACTACGCTGCATGGGAGGGCCACCTCGATTGTTTACGTCTGCTGGAAAAGGCAGGCCATGGCAAGGGTATTGCCCGTGAAGAGCCGACGCCAGCTCCTGCCACTTTCCAGTCCATCCTCAGCTCAAGTGCACCTATTGCCGCAAGTGCAGATATGGAAGCGATTCCCGACCTATCTTTACCTCCACCAATCATCCCTCTCAGACGCTACGGCCACAACTTCCTCGACACCACAAAAACATTCATCGTCATCAGTTTTGACTCGCATGATTCCAATGCGATCGAGTTCTATGGTGACAACAAGTACCCTGCCGCAAGACTGACGATATCGTCCAAATCCTCAGATCTCATTCCCCGCAACATCCCATTGCCGATACAGGACGAGTTCAAAGTCATCTCTTTCCAGATCGACAACCTCAATACCTTCTCGATCGATTTTGATATCTTCCCCACATTTGGGTCCAAGGTGATTGCCAGAGGTGCAGCGTCATCACTTGTGTTCTCAAGCAGATACAGTAGTTCTGGCAACTGGCATCTGGAACTCTTCGACCCTAGACTCCGAGCTATTGGACGCATCAGCTTCAAATATCAAGTCGTCACACCTTTCCATGGCATTCCTATGGAAATCACACAGTTCGCTACATACTGGAAGGCGACGAGCCAGATCAGCTCGCAGCCTAACGGACTCATCACTGGTTCGAGTCTGAGTGGAGACTACATGCGCATCTTTGTGCAAGCAACCAAGGATGGTGTGCCAGTCCTGTATCCCTCATGGGCCATGCCATCGACACTTGCAGCATACGGTGTGAGAAATGATTTGATCAGTCGCTTGACGTATGAGCAGTTCTCTGCCATCGGCAGGGCAAATGGCAAAGGACCCGAAAGCTTGAGGGCGCTGCTCGAAGCCTCGCCCGCCCTGTTGGCAAAGGGACTCGCTGAATCTTGGTGCTCTCTCCACGATGTGCTCGAGATTCTGCCTCCGCAGATGCATCTCGATGTGCATATGTTGTTCCCCACAAAGGCAGAAGAGGAGCTGCTGCAACTTGGTCCAACAGGTAACATCAACGAGTTCGTGGATGCTTCGTTGAAGGAGGTCTTTGATCATGCAAGCCGACTACGTGGAGCCAGCGAAGGCTTTATCAGATCGATTGTGTTCTCTTCTTACAATGCAAACATTTGCACAGCACTCAACTGGAAGCAGCCGAATTGTAAGTGTTTATCAATAGAGATGGCGAGAAGACAAAGCTAACCCGGTTCGCAGATCCCGTGCTTCTGTGCAACGACCTCGGCATCGAACAGGCGATGTCGGAAGAGACAGAATGGCCATTGTTCAGCAGCGGACGTACGACTACATCTGTCAAGGAAGCCGTGAAAATCGCGCAGAGCAACAACTTCATGGGGCTGATGTGCAGCTCGAGACTGCTGGTAAGTGACGGCTGACAAGGCGGGAGAAGCGAGTACGGGCTAACACAATGACTAGGAACTGGTACCGGCATTGATCGAGTCAGTCAAGACGGCAGGACTGGTGCTGATTGCAGATGTAACCAACTCGACAACGCAAGAGCAGGTTGCGCGTGCATCCTTTGACGCGCTGCCTGACGAGGTGGACGGCTACCTCGACAACAACGCAGTTTTGCGATTCCACGAAAGCATCGACATGTGAAGACAGGCTACAGATAGACATAAGGTCAAGGCAAGGCGCAAAGGAGTGACAAATAGAGGGGGTATTTTGCGTGGCAGAAAAACAGGGAAACTATGACTGCAAGGATGCATGATATTGATGAGGGATAATCAGATTCAGGCAAAGGAGCAAAGAGAATCAAGCACCCTTGTAATTGTACTTGAGACGCTCCAAACTGGCAACGTCGAGGGGGACAAGTTGAGAACGGGCGTACATGGTGACGAGGAAGATTGCTGCAAACAAAAGAGTCAGCGAGTGTTGGAAAACAAGAGCGGTGGACAAAGAGAACGCACCAGCAGGCAGAAAGGCGCGCCAGGCTTCGTCGACCAAGTCTCGCCTCCAAGCCAGCACACCAGACAGAGCAAGCACGGCACTCAGCGCAGCGTTCAACCAAGGCAAAGCGATATCCAAGGGACCTCGACTGTCAATCATGGCAGCAGACAACCTCGAACTGTCTACAGCAGCAGGCGCAGAGGGCACATAGAGCATAATGTAGATGGTACCTCCCAGCGCCGTCAAAGACAGCAAAGCCAGCAAGACATGTCTGAAAGCTTCGGCAGAAAACAAAACAGGCAGGTAGATCAAAGCTGCGGCAGCAGGAAGAGCGACAAAAGCGCGACGGTAGAAGATTGTGTTGTCCAAATCCCGCTTTGCCAGATCCTCGATGATTGTTTCCTGCTCTTGTTCGTCGAGTTCTTCGCGGTCGCTGTCGCTGCCTGCGTCTTCGGTCGGGTAGTGGAACGTTTTGCGTAGACGGGCGGCCATGGTTATAACAGCAAGGCAGTTGCGACCAGCTGTAAATGTTTCCAAAAACGCGGAAGACGCGCCGCGAAAACGGGAAGCTGCTGCGAATGACGTGCAGCAGCTCTTTGCCGATGAAAAGCCGGCGGTATACCATTCGACTCGGCAACCCATCAACCAGGATTCGTTGCTCTTGCACACAAATCTCGTACACAACCTCCCCACCATGCCACCAAGATTACCGCTCCGCAAGCCTTTCGAGGCCCTCTTCAGACGCACCAATGCAACCACCCTCACACCCCGCCGCACCCTCATCGCCGCGCCAAAACCAAACTCGGGTCCTCTAATGGAGCGCCGGCCCGACCGCGCCCTGCCCGACATGACACCCAGCAAATCCTGGATGATAACCCTCCCTCTCTTCCTAACCGCCATGGCCGCCTCCACCCTCGCCATCTTCAACTACCAAAAGCAAAACTCGTCCGTGGTGACCAGCACAATGTACTCGTTGCGCACGAATGCGCTGGCCAGAGAGATTTTGGGCGATGAGGTCTACTTTGCAAGCAAGATTCCTTATATCGGGGGCGAGATTAATCAGTTGCATGGCAAGATTGATGTGGTGTATTGGGTCAAGGGCACGAGGCAGCAGGCAAAGATGAGGTTTAAGAGTCACAGGAAGACGAGGATGGGAATTGTGAGTTTTTTGATATCTTTGTTTTGAGGCAAAGCAGGCAAAGTGCTGACAAAACGATACAGTTTGAGACGACAGAGTGGAGTCTGGAGTTGGAAGATGGCACTGTCGTCGATTTGCTCAAGACGACCGATTCGGATCCCTTTGTCGCTACACCCATGGAAGCAAAGGTCATTGCTGCCGAAGCTTAGGAATACCCATCTGAGAATCTTCTCGCACGCGTTGAACATGCCTTCCGCACGCTCCTGCCTTTTCGTCGACTCATTCCGGACACAATACACTCAGACCGAGAAACAGAGGCAATACACCTCATCAAATTCACTGTAACACTAGACATGGCCCACCGCACCATACGCGCAGCCACATTGTACATATACCACACACCCAAATGAGAAAAGAAATGAATCACACGAGTCACATTAGAGTACCACTGCCAAAGCAGCCATACCAAGAGACATCCAAGTGTTATTCAGAAGAGCCCAATCATTCTGTCATGAACACACTTGCTTTCCCCAAGAAATATTCACATACTCTGCAACACCAGCAATCCGCCATACTACCGGCTCCAGGAACTCAAGGATCAGAACATCTGGCCCACAGACCGTGCTATACATCTTCCCACTACACAGATTCTCTATCCAAAAATACTCCTGCAAGTCTCTATAATCTATATAGCATTGATACGGTTGCCATGCAAGAGATCGAAACCCAGAATCTTGTCTCTCATGACTGCACTTGTCTTTCTATCAAAGGCTATCGAGATGCATGGTCCCATTCATAACTTATACCGTGTCCACAGAAACAGAGGGCAAAGGGAACTTGCTCTCCCGCGAGAGTAATAAGCTGTGAGTAGACCATGGAAATACATGATAGTCTTCATGGTAGAGCTATATCTGGTGAGAGCTGTACGATACCATGACATAGCTATTTGTCTGGAACACGATGCACAAGGAAATTCACTGCAACAATCACACTCGGAGAGAAAAGGATATTGATTCGTTCTATTCTTTGTTTGTGACTTGACGAAAACATGAGTAACCTTTTTCCTGAAAGACCAGCTTTCACAGAGAAAGAAGCGAGACCCACTTTCCTCAAACACCTGCGCCTTTTCGCTTTGCTTTCAAACATCGTTTTCATCAGGGGTATCTCGTGTCGTTGATGTCGTTTTTCGTCTTCTCATTACTTCGTATGTTGCATATGCTTTGGTCTTTGGCTGTTTTGGTGACATCTTTGGTTTCATTCGACTTCTTCTTGTGACCTTCTTGTTGTGGGCCGCTGTCTTTTTTCAAACACCTGCGCTTTTTGTTCTGCTTGCGAATATCATCTCCATCAGGGGTATGTCGTGTTGTTATTGCGCATTCAGATCGTGTTGTTGATGTCGTTGTTCGTGTTCTCGTTGCTGCGTTTTGCTGCATATGCTTTGATTCTTCATCTGGCCCCTTTTCTCAAACACATGCGCTTTTTGTTTTGCTTGCACACATTCTTCAAGCTTTATGGGTATCTCGTGTGGTTGTGGTTGTTGTTCATGTGGATCATGTCGTTTATGTCGTTGCTCGTGTTTTTGATGGTGTTCTTCATCTTCTTATTGCTTCGTTTTGCCGCAACTGCTTTGCTTGTTGGTCTGTTGTTGTTTTGGTGACAGCGTTGAATTCATTCGACCTCTTGTGAATTTGGCGAAGAGGCAAAGGCTTGGTTGGGCCACTTTTTCCCAACACTCCGCGCTTTTTTGTTCTTCTTGCAAACATGATTTTCCATAAGGGGTATGTTGTGTCGTTATCATTCATCCAGATCGTATCATTGATGTCGTTCTTCCTCTTTTCATCGCTTCGTTTTGCGGCAACTGCTTTGGTTCTTGTCTCATGTCGTTTTGGTGACAGCGTGACTCCATTCGGCTTGTTCTTGTGACTTCTGTGAAGAGGCAAAAGGTGTAGTGGACTCCTTGTACCAAATGCCTGCGCTTTTTATTTTGCTTGCAAACATAATTCTCAAAACTTTGGGGGTATCTCGTGTCGTTATCACTCATTCAAATCATGCCATTGATGCCGTTGATGTCGTTGTTCGTGTTCTCGTTGCTTCGTTTGCTTTGTATGCTTTGACTCTTGTCTGTTGTCGTTTTTGTGACAACTTTGACTTCGGTCGGCCTCTTCTTGTGGCTTTGACGAAGAGGCAAAGGCACCCAACTCTTGGTATAGGTTGGACTTTTGATGCTTGACTTATGTTATGGCGTATGGCTCGTGATGTATGGCTTGTGGTGTATGGCTTGTGGTGTATGGCTTGTGGTGTATGGCTCGTGATGTATGGCTCGTGATGTATGGCTCGTGATTTATGGCTCGTGGTGCATGACTTGTGGTGTATGACTTTGGGTGCTTCAGGAGCACCATTCTTCATATCGTCATGACTCTTGGTCATTGACATTGTTGCTCGTGGGTGTGGTGGTTTCTTCGTCGGACTCGTAGTCTGGCAAGTCGTTGACATGGGTTTCATCGTCCATAAGATCTGCTGTATGCTCGGTTCCAGACGCAAATAGCGCTGCGACGTGAGGAGGAAGAGTTGGTGTTTCGGTGAGACGTTGTGCTGGATGTGGACAGCCACTGAGAATGGTTTCGAGGTCGGTATTTGAGGAGTTGGTATCGAGAGATTCGTCTGCCGGAGTATTGTGGGTTCTACTGCTGGCTTCGGTTGAGTCTTCAGGGGAGAGTTGGTCTTCGGACTCGCTTGTATCTTCGATTGTATTGAAGACAGGTAGAGTGGCTATGCGCTGGACGGTATTCGATGCTGGGACAACGTCGGCAACGAACAACATCTGGTCGCTCAAGTTGCTGGGTGAAGTTTCGTCTTCAGCCTGGTTGTCTTCTGCTCGGTCGCCTTCAGCTTGGCCATCCTGGGATTGGCTGTCTTCCTCTTGGTCGTCATCGTCGTCGTCGTCCATCTGCTGATTCTCAGGCTCGTAGCCTTCATCAATATCAGCTGAGAAGCCGACAAAGTCATCTCCCTCTGCCACAGGGTCGTTGACCACAACCTTCTTGAACGACTTGAAGAAGTCGTCTTCTTTGTTGAGGTGCTGATCATACTTGATCTGAGAGATGACCTCGTCTCTGAAGTCAGTGACCTCGCTGGCGGTGTACTCTGGTACTGCCAGGGTCACTCTGCTTCTGGACTGATGACGGCTCTTCGTCACCCCGCCGTGCTTGCCGTCCTCGCTGACTTGCTGCTGCTTTCTCAAGAGTCGCTGAGATTTGTTGCGGAATCTCATCGCTCTTTTCAGGTCCCAGAGCTCTGGCTTCTCTCCAACTCCAGAGAGGTTGATCATCTGATCGATGTCCCTTGGGAAGTCCCACGGTAACAACGGCAGACTGGTCTGGTGGGCGAGAGGGAGAGTGGGAGCCAGAGGGAGAGGGAGAGGGGGAGCCGGAGGGAGAGAGACAGGGAGAGGGATAGGCAGAGCCGCAGGCACCGGCAGAGGCACAGGCAGGGTGAGAGGCAGAGGGAGAGGGAGAGGGAGAGAGTCATCCACCAGATCCTCCATGGGCGTGTCCTCGTAGTCGGCAGAAGCGGCGAGGGCGCTCTGCGAGACGAACTCGAGGTACTCTTCCGGGAAGGTTTGGCCACTGTTGCCTCTGAAGAGGTACATGTTGGCGTTGTGGATGGGTGACTTGGCGGGAGAGAAGGTGGCATACTGGCTGTTACTGGCCAGTGCCACAAAGTCGAAGGAGTACGAGTTGTTCTTGCGATGGAAGAACAAACTCTTCATGCCCGTCTCGGCGGCCAACAACGAGAGAGCAGCCTCATGACCAGAGGAAGTAAGCAAGGCATTGCACCAAGCACGGAAGTCCTGCTTCTTGCTGGCTGCAAGCCTCTTGCTGGTCAGCAGGCGTGGCTCGGTCTTGACACGCTTTCTCGGGGACTCGCCCATGCTCTGGTAGAGCTGGTTGAGGTTGTGTTTGGTGCCCTGAGGTAGAGCGATGCTGTCGATCTCCATGAGATCGAAGGAGAGAGAGGTGCCGAGCACATGGCTGGGAGAAGCCATCGGAGTGGCAGAACGCGGCGAGGGCGCGTCTGACCAACTCACGATGGGGACCATGGCGGGGCAGGAGAAGAAAGAGAGGAACGAGAACATCTTGAAGATGGTGATGATGAAGAAGAAGATGAAGATGATGGCACGAAGACGAGGGACAACAAGGTTGTATGATCGACGTGGTAGAAGGAAAGGAGGAAGAGAGTGTGAAGCGAGAATAACAATACTCGCGCCGAGGGCCAGCCAAGAAGTGACGACGACGTGAAAGTGAAGTGAACAAACTGAGAATATTCACTCAGGCTCTCATTGGGTATTTTCCGTTTTTGGGAGTCTTTCTTGCATTTTTACAGTTGGATTTGACGCGTGATTGGAGGCTGGGATGCAAAACATCGAAACCAAAATCAGGGGCAAGTTCGAAACTATCACCAGGTGCTTCAACATCATATGCACCGTGCTTGGGCGAGTATATATGGTCGTAATCTGCTCTTTCTTCTGTGTATATCGACAGTCTAAGGTAAGAGAGTGCTGTGAAGTCGGAAGCAGCTGACGTCCGTCGAATCCAAATTCAGGGGTAACATCGAGGTCGCTTTTTTGACACTCGAAAAACGTCAATTGTCTTTTCTTCTCGAAGAAAGACTTGCTCGCTAATCATCGACATCGTGTATATAGTCATGCTGAGCTCTTTCGACGGTAGTGCAAATGAGACTGCATGTCATCTATCACCCATGAGTGCCCTCGGTGAGCTGTACCTCCAACCCCTTCGAAACACGTTACATACCATCTCGACTCGGAGCTGTCCTAGCGGGACTGTCCTTCTTTCCTACCTTCGAGACTGCCTTGGGCGATGGAGCAAGGCGTGCTTCCAGGTGTCGGGTCCTTGAGCGTACTATATTGGTCGTTCCTTCTCCAGGCGAAAAACCCCGGTGGCATATATAGCTATACCCAAGCACGATATCTTGAACATATAGGATACTATCCATGAATGAAGGCCTTATAGACAGCTCTCTGTGGATACGACTCTATTCTCGACAATATCATGCCTTTCTATACCTTGATATTGCTCCACATTGGCTGTGGAAGCATCATGTTTGACAAACCTTGGAACATCAATAGGTTCAAAAGACGACCTGACATTGAATGCTATTCCATGTGTTCAAGCTCCGTTACTATAAGAAGTGGCGACTAGAACAAGCGCGATGCGGAAAAAGAGTTTACTCAAAACAGTTTTTTAAATTTTTTGTTGCTTAATTGCATGTGCTTGCGGACCAAGGAGAAGAGAATGAAAACCAAATACCAAAAACTCCCAACTCCCAAAAAGCAGACCCAGTATTAGACAGTGTCAGCTTTGAACGACACCGATTGAACAACCCAAGAAAGACAAAACGTCACCAGAAGAAAGGCCAAAGTAAAAGAAACAAGGAAGGAGGACGCGGCAAGTAACAAAGCTAGAGGAGCAGCGACAAGCAACACGGGAGGACAAAGAGCGACAAGAATTAATCGAACCCTTACAAGACAGAGTAGGTAATCTCAAAGAAACTCCTTGTAGGTGTTGTTGAGGTCGGCGATCTGCTTTTCATCTTCAACGTCAAGTTCCTCCTCCACAGTTGGAAGGACATAAGGTACGGGTGTGCGCGGAGTAGCAGCTTGGTCGGCCTCGAACTGGCATTGTTGAGGGGACTTTGGGGTGACGAGTTGCTCAGCCTCCTCAAATTCGAAGGAGGCATCTTTGTAGCGGTTAGGAGTGCGGAGGCGAGGAGGTGTGATGTCCAGAGATTCAGCTGCAACCGGCTCCAAGGATCTCTCTGTGGCCGCTGACGATGGCTTCTCGACAACCAATGCCCGCGATTCTTCTGCCAGCGATTTGAGATGTTTTGCATTCGTTATCGCCTGAGCCAAAGCGGCTTCGGGTTTGCGGATGCGTTGTTTTTGCATCCGCTTGAGCATCTCTTTCTTTCGCTCGCACTTCTCTCCCGTTGGCAGGCGATTCTTTTGCTTTTGCTGTTGCTTTCCTGCAGCTGATGTCTGGATACCTTGTAACACAAACTTCACACGCTTCGCGTCAGCCAGGTTCACGGCGGCATCGGATCTGCGCTCGCGCTTCTCTCCCTTTTGGTGACGTTTCTCAGCCTTTCGGTTGCGTTTCTCTTGCTTTCCAGAGTTGGATGGGCCAGGACGTTCCTTCTCTTTGTTAGTCCTGAGGCGCTTGTCGACCTTGCGTTGTTGTTTGATGGCCTTCAGGAGATACTTGAACTCATCCTGGCGCCTGTTCTTTTTAGAACGAGAGAGATCGCTTGCAACAGGACCTTCAGCGGACAAGTCGAGCGTACCACTATCGACACCTGCATTGCGATGGGCGCGGCGGAGGTTGCCGGATTTGGAGCTGGGATTGTTTGCAGGGTCGTCAGAGACTGTGGCCTTCTTCTTGCCCTTTCTGGCCTTCTCCAAATCAATGAGCCACTGCCTCTCTCGAGCCTCCTGAGCGGTCTCGCGGCGCTCGGCAGAGTCATGCTCCGAGGAATCAACTTGGTCAGGGACGCTGACCTTCTTCTTGCCCTTTCTGGCTTCCTCCATTCCGGTGGCTCTCTGCTTTTTTTGCGCGTTCTGAGCGGCCTCGCGGCGCTCAACATCCTCTTGCTCTTGGGGGAGGCTGTCAGGAGGGGGAGAGGTCTCAGATGCCTCCATCCTCTCCCTTCTCGCCAGCTCCTTCTCTTGCTCCTTCTCCTTGTCGAGATTCTTTTGAGCTCTCTTGAGCTTTGCAGCCAGGCGTCGCTGCTGTAGGGAGTAAAGAAGGCCACGTGGCTCCCTTTTCTTCTCCGCTCTCTTCAGCTCTAGGGCCCTCTTCTTCTTCTGCGCTGCATCAGCGGCGATCTTCTTCTTGATTTCAGCTTCCATTTTGAAGTCGAGCCAGTCCTTGGGGCCGAATGGATGCATCGGCTTCTTGGAAGCGAGCTCGGCGCGCTCCTTTGTGTCGTCGACGCCAGGGATGATGACTTCAGGAGGCATGGGGATATGAGGCATAAGCAGGTTGGCGCCATCGCCTGGTCTGCCGTATAGACGGCGGTTGAGGAAGTTTCTGATGCTGATGGTGCGCTTCGAGGGGCGCAGGGAGTGTTTTGTGAAGCGAGGCACATAGGACTTTTCGTAGAAATAGACGTTGCCTGCGGGATCGTGCGCCTTGACGTACTTGACCTTGACGTTCTTTCTGACCCTCTGCAGGATCGAGACGGCCGTGCCTACAAAAGGCTTGGGGGGAGCATCGGGAAGAGCCTCTGGCGACTCAAGCTTGGGCGTGGAGAGATCTTCCATTTCGTATGCCTCGTGGAGATCGCCATTGCTTGCTTTGTGCACGTATCTGGTTGATTCTCTTTGAGCTGCCGAGCGGCCGCCGTAGTAGTTACGACTACTCTTCTTTGTGCCACAGAACCACCGGCGGAAAAATGGTTTCTTGGGAGGCTCGGCGTATGGATCAACCAGGAGCTTGGAGGTGGGCAATCTTTCATAGAGATGGTAGGGATGATTGCGCCAGCCTCCGCCATAAGGACGCGGATAGGGGTTATCTCCATCAAGTCCGTTAGGAAAGGTGACTTTGGTAGGATCGGCGGGTATGGGACGGGGGGTGTAAGGCTTGAAGCGAGTTTTGAAACGTGCAGGGCGTGGAATAGAAGGTTCAGCTTCAGGCGAAGCAATGCCGGCTTCAGGCGATGTAGCTTCGGTTATAGCAGGCGAAGGTACGGTTTGGACCGAGGTCGAGGCCGCAAAGCGAAAAGAGGAGCCGGCGTTGACGTTCAAGTTGGGAAAGACGATATGTTTGGGCTTTTGGAAGGGCTCGCAAAAGGATGAGGGAGCACTTATGATGGGCGTTCCGCTGTGAGGGGAGACGGGCGACATGTGTTTGTCCATGATTATGGGCTTGAAGTTGTGTGAAGATTTGGACGCAGGCGAGTCGTCGATAATAACGGAGCTGTGGGCAGATTTTGACGTGGACAAAGCAGCGGGGGTGAAGAGGTGAGAAGAGGCAGTTGGGGTCGAAGGGGCGATGACAGGCTTGAAGATGTGAGGAGACTGAAGAGAGGGCAGAGGAGGAGTGATGGGTTCAGGGACGCGAGCGGATTGGGGCGAGGACGAAGTGGTCGAGGAGTGCATTGCGTGCGAGCGTGATACTACAGGACTACCATTTCCATCGGCAGTCGAACGACCAGGGCGATGCGACGAGGACCAATGGGTGCTCGAAGAGCGCTTTCGATAGGGGTTGACACCGCTCAGTTCTTCTTGCCTCTGAGGCGTGCTGGGAGACATGTCAGAGTTGTCTCCCGCGCGACAAAATTCACAGGAATAGCTTACAGGTGGATGCGCGCAGGCTGCGGCGAGTCTTTTCCCATTTCGAGAGTGGTTTGGTTGGACATGGTTCGACGCTGCTGGTCGAGGAGAGGCTCTCGGAACGAATGGCAGGGACACTCGATCCGTCGGCTCCCTGAGAGAGGTCTGTCGGAAGGGATGGAAGGGGCGGAGTGACGCTGCGTGAAGGAGAAGATGGAGACGACACAAGACCTGGGAGATGGAACGAGCTCTTGGACCTGGTGAGCTTGAAGTCCTTGACCTTCTCCTTGGTAGCAGAAGAGAGCTCGGCAAGGTTTGTGCTACTCTTGCTGGCAAGACGAGCCAGCCCTCTGTAGATCTTGGTGTGTGTCTTGACCTTCTCACTGGGTGGATCGGTGGTCTAGGAATGTCAGTTGTGATGGAAATATTCGATAGTCAGGGCTGACTGACAGGAGTGGAGTGATCAGCAACTCTCTCGGGCAGCGTGATGCTATGCGCACGACAGACGTGAGCCTCCTCGAAGTAGTCGGTCACGCCGGAGTAGTCGCTTCCGATGGACTCGCTGATGGACTGGCAAGTTAGACGCTGGTCTGCGCTTACAAGAAGCAGTACTTACTGGAAGGCGGCTGAGATATTGTCTTCTGGCAGGTCTCTGAGGCAATGAGGCTTGAGCACGTATGATATCAGACAGGGGAGTGGTAGCGTTGACGATTCGAAGGTAACGCTTCTCTTTTTCTGTGAAAGGGTGGTCTGGGAGGTCAGAGTCGCTGTGAATCGAGCCCATGTTCGCAGCCGAAGCAATTGCACGCTAGTGACGCGCTAGTCTACGTGGTGACAACAAGGGTTAGCGCACACGTGAGGTGGTCTTGATGGCATAGAAACGAACAGTGAATTTTTCTGATGTTGTGAACTCGAAGTCAAGGTAGAGAGAATAACAAACCAGCAACCAAATCACCACTCTGTTGACGCCCTTGTGTGCTCGGCGACGACTCTAACCTCGTTCGGCCGCCAGCCACGGGCCTGTGTCTAATAGCCCGCAGCACACATCCTACATTCCTTCCTCTGGGTATCCACGAAGTAAAGAAAAAATGAAGAGCAGAAGACAAAGAATAGCTATGTCCTAACCAACAAGGGACCAACCATAGACCACTTGACCGCATTACATGACGGTACAGCAGTTCTTCTTGAGGAAACGGATAACCTTGGGGAGGTTCTTCTTGATCTCCTCCTCGTAGTCCATCTGCTGGGTTCCTTGTTGTTGCTGTTGGTTGTTCTGCTGGTACCCTTGTTGCTGGGAAGGATATCCTTGTTGTTGATGGCCTTGCTGGTTTCCAAGAGGGTAGGCGGTTTGGTATTGGGGCTTTCCATGGTGCGATTGGTCGTACTGCTGGGGCTGACCATAGCCAGCAGGAGGAACGGCTGCTCCACCAGTGAGGTTGATGTAGATTCTGCCTTCATTATGCTCGGTATGGTATTGGAGGCCCTGTTCCTGGCAAATCTGCTCGACACGCGGCTTGATCTTTTGGACGTGGTTGACAGAATGATTACCCTTGCCGACAATGCTGCATCTACCATCAGAGACATCGAAACAGCAGCAAACCAAGCGGCAAACTTACACATGCAAGTGATTTTGGCCAGTGCTCTTTGCATACTTGATTCTTTGTTCCAGAATCTCCTCTGCCTCTTCAACAAACTGACCGTGCAGGTCAATGGTATCTCCGTCAACTCTGCCTACGGCATTGTTCTCGCGAAAGATGAATTCGGATGCTTGTCTGTTGTAGTCGTCCGCCTTTTGTCCATGGCTCTTGGCTTCTTGCGACAGGTCGTGGGCAGCACCTCCGTCTCCACGCGCGTATGCCTTCTGCGACTCGGCCGAGCAGTGCTGGCGTTTTCCGTGTTCCTGTCGTGCGAGGTCTCTCAATCTATCATACTCGGCCTCGGAGTCGCCAGACTGCTGGTGGTTGAAGGCTGAGGCTTCGCGTCAGTACTGTGTATCTGTATGCGACAGGCCGAGATGCAGGTACTTACCGCTGCCGCCGATACGCGTCGAGGATGGGAACGACATGATTATACACTATGGATATGGATGTGGATATGGGTACGAATGTCAAGCAGGAAAACAGAACAGAGACGGGAAATGAGAGACCGCACACCCAAAGGCGCTGCCAGAGCCCAGATCAGCCACCATCGAAAGTTACATGCTGCTTGACCAGTTATTGGTCAAACTGTTTGCTTGGCAGAGAAACAAGAAACGCAATCCGGGGTCCAAGGGTCCCATCAGATCTTTCTCCTCCACATAAACCCACACACTTGGCGACCAATCGTCCTTTTGTATCATGGAACAGGCACCAACAGCCTTGAGTGGTTCATACGCATCTTCGAGATTGCGTGATTCGGATACCTGAGCTCGCGACACGTTCATCATCCTGTCGACATGGGCCAACTGGACTCGTGCCCGCGAGAACTTCTATATTTGACTCTCGAGTACTGCAGCCTTGAAGATTGCAAGAACCTGCGGGCGACATGCAGATATATCAGTGGCCTTACCAATGAGCGAGTCTTTGAGACATATCACATCGCCTTCTTTCGGTCCCATCTGGAGAGATTCGTGGAAATGTCTTCAAACCCAGCCATTGCAAGATGTATCAAACGTCTTGTCTTTGTGGGCGATATACTACCAGATATTGAAGAAATAGAGGAGTTCAAAAAGTCAATCGATATGCGCGAGCCCTGGTCGGCTTTTTGTAAAAGATATATCGAGGTAAAACTAAACCCCTGTTCTCATCGAAAAGAACGCCAGAAGCTTACAATTTCCAGGACCGGATTACTATGGACCCGACGCGCATGGAAGATCGCTCATCCTCGGACGAAGAGTACGGCTATCGCATACGAGTGCTGGCGGAAAGACAAGATCTCCGTCTTGCGGCGTTGAAGGAGTACAACAGCATGCACAAGCATACCCTTAGTCCCGACCAGTTGAGCTACCACTTCGATCAGTACAAAAAGTATCGTCATGAACAAGAAAGTTGGGGTTCTGACGATCTCTTCCGCGAGGCGATATCACGCCTGCCAAATTTGACTGTTGTTGAGAATACCAAGCATGGCTTTGCTGACAATCACCTCCGTTTTCCATGGAACCGGATGAAGAAGGATATCCTGCTCACTCCCGACCAATGGATGCATCTGAGTGCTGTCGAAATTGACGACGAGGAGGGACATCGTGTCATGGATCTGGAAAGAGGTCCTATCTACATGAAGCATGTGGACTGTCTTCTGACTGGGATCGGACGTCGCGCAGCCTCCCCTCATATATCGCCCATACGGACTCTGCGTCTTGTCAATATTGGCGGACAACCACTCCTCGACATGAGCGCGCACTACACCCTGCCAGTGACCTTTGACTCTGAACAGAGCACACCTGACATGCGAGAGGAGCTGCCTCAAAAGACAATATCTGACAAACTCCAAGGTTTGTCCCATTTGGAAAGACTAGAGCTGGACACGAGGTTCGAAACTGCAACCCCTTGGCAAACAAAGCAACTTTTTCAAGAGATTCATGCTATCTTGTCAGCAGCAGCACATTCTTTGAAGACGTTGAGACTTGAATGTCGCGATGATGACTACGCCTGGGCTCTCGTTGAGGAGCCCGCAGAAGACGACACAATCGCCCGCCTCAATATTCCTATACTGCCGCAATTGGAGTCCTTACGGATAAGTTGTAATGCAACTGACGAGAGTCTGGTCGAGCTCCTTCGCGCGCAATCCAAGACACTGCGCTGTCTCGAAATTGTGGATTGTAATTTGGTTGTCGGCACATGGAATTCCGTTCTTCGTCAGATCCCGGAGATATTCGACACCGGCTTGCAACGTATCTACCTGGAAGGACTGCACGACGAGGATTATTCGCTCGAGTCTGGCGACGAAGCCTTGTTTGAAGATGGCTTGGACGTTGGTGAAGGCGCGCACCCTCACGATCGGGCGATTCTCAAGTATCTGCTCCATGGTGGAGAGATGCCCGAGTTGGATTTCAATACTTGGTATGAGCGTAATCGCGAACTTGCAGATAGAGGTATCACGGAGTGGGAAGATGAGCTCCTTGATTCAGAAGTGCCGTAAAGTCGGGAGGTATGTATGAAACATGACAGTCGTCTGGGCTCGTCTTTGCAAGAGCCATGGCATGCGACTCGGCACATAACCACGCGATATCACCGACACTAGAGTAGCGTTGATGGGAAGCGATCGAGAGGTCTTCTGTATGGTTGCATACGCGTGGCCACGATAGATTGGCCTTTAGCGATTGATAGTAGCCAAATTCAGCATCTTTTACCTTAGTATGTGGTGATGCCGTGACAGGAAGACATCCCCAAAGACAATAGATTGCGCAAGGACTCCTCCCGTCTGACCGGCATGATGATCGCCCGTCATGTATGAGGATTTGCATGAATCATTATGACTGCCCGACCTCTGTATTTCGATCCTTGAGACACTACTGGCAGTTGAAAGCTCGTGATATGACTCGGGTGCTCCTCAGCTAGACGGATCGTTGAGGTTACAAAAGAGCATTGTGGATCATGGTAAACTTTTTCCTCAAACGACTTTCTGAGTCTAAGCGTGGACGGTGAATCCTGGAGGCTTGCTGGCGTCGGCAATCGGGGTCCGCACATGGGAGTGGATACCTCGTATCATCGTATGTGCGTTTAGTAGTGAGGTAAAAGGAAGCCACAAAGAACATTCGGTCGGTCGGCTCAGTACGGGTGAAATGGAAAAAAGGTCGTGGTGCAGCGAGCGGACCGTAGCGGGTCAAGACAACAGCGGCTCGCCAGGCTCAGGGACCAGTGAACAAACACCGGACTGCTCGCAAAAGCACACTGTTGTTTCCAAGCAGGTCAATTGGATGGAAAAGAGGTGCGGCAGTTGTCAGAGGCATTATTCGGATGTGCAAGCAGACTCCGTGTGATGCTGCTGTGGCTGAGCTTGGCATGCTGCAGTGTAGCTCATGCATGGAACCCTTGCTTCTCTGCAGACTGCATACATGCCTGAGGAGAGTGATAAGTTGAAGAGCATGAGAAGAACACATGGTTGCAGCTTTTGGGCTTGCAGAAACTTGACTCCTAGGCCGCTGGCAAGTCGGCTGTCAATATAGGGTTTGATGAATAGTACTCGAGTAGATAATATATATAGGCGGACTATGCGCGAGTCAAAAGGCAGAAAGGGTCGGCGGCTCGCATGGGTCTTTGGTAGGACAGTGGGCTATGTAGGCCAAATCTCGCGTGAGACGGGAAAGCTGATCAAGTGAAATGAAGCCCTCACACATGTGGAAGGCATGCGATGAGCGTGTGAGACGGGAAGGCACGATGGGTGTTCGGTGTTCCCTCAAAGGAAGCTCGAATTCCCCCGATGAGTGTGCACTAGCAGCTTGTTTTCTACAGCGCCAACAAGCCGGATACTGGACACAGACGACGACTGTATCCCGATGGGGTTGTCCAATACTTGGGCGAGCGGAGCAAAGACAGATATTATTGTACAAAGGGTAGCACGTTTCAGGTGGCCTCTGCATGCTTTGAACGGGTGAGGGCCGCAGGGCACAGACGGTGGCAGGCTAGTACCAAACCGAGTTAAAGCAGAGACCCCACTGTTTGATATGCGAGCTGCTCACGAACGAACAAATACCACCCTCTCATCTCTCGGGCGCCGCCCTTGCCGATTCCACGTTGCTTTGCCTCTCGACTCGTCTCGTCCTACCTGAGCCCCTCGATCGCTCTGCTGTTATCCCTCGCCGTGCTCCCGTTCGTCCATCCATATCCGCCGACGCTCCAGAAATTGCCTTTGTACGATTGTCGGCTCGGCGAAGGATCATAGCTCTCAGACACAGACCTTGACTCGTCTTTTGTCGCAATAACCACTCGTGCCCCTGGCTTTTGTGTCAAGTCACCACTCCGTCCAACACGCGCCCTCTTCAATCCTTCGCACCTCGACCTAGTCAGTGCAATTCCACTGGCGTAACCACTCCACCACCAGAACCACTCCACCGATCGAATGGGCTTCATGTGTTTCGGAAGTTCCAAGCAGGACGACCCGCGCGCGAGGAAGAATGCCGACATTGAGAAGCAGTTGAGGGCGGACCAGAAGAAGCAGGCGAAAGAGGTCAAGATGCTGCTTTTGGGTGCGTCAATACACGCCAACACAACAAGACAGCCAACAGTGCTGACATGTCACCCCAGGTGCCGGAGAGAGCGGCAAGTCAACAGTGCTCAAGCAGATGCGCCTGATCCATACAAAGGGCTTCTCACAAAGCGAACGTAGGCAATGGAAAGTGACCATTTTCAACAACTTGATCCATGCCTTCCAATGCATCCAGGGCGCCATGGAAGAGCATGAGGTCGCTTTCGAGAACCCCCAAAACATCAAGTCTATGGAAGTTGTCTGCTCGGAACCAGAAATTGGAACCGACGACCCCATGCCACTGGACTGCATGCACGCTTTCAAGAACTTGTGGGACGATGATGGTGTACAGGGTGCCATTGCAAAAGGTCATGAATATGCACTGCACGACAACCTCGAATAGTACGTCCCTTCGCTTTCCTACCAACAGAATAGAGGCTAACATGATGCGCAGCTACATGAGTGACCTCAGCAGACTTTTCGAAAAGAACTATGTTCCCGGAGATCAGGACATCCTGCGTGCACGCCTTAGGACGACAGGTATCAGCGAGACCGTCTTCGACACCGGGAACCTGACCTTCAAGATGTTCGACGTCGGCGGTCAACGCTCGGAGAGAAAGAAGTGGATTCACGTGTTTGACAACGTACAGGTCGTCTTGTTCCTTGTAGCCATCAGTGGTTTCGATCACGTCCTGGTCGAAGACAAGAACGGAGTGAGTTCCGCATCTCTGCCCCAAAAGTCCGGTACTTCCATGCTAACGCCGCAACTAGAACCAAATGCATGAAGCTCTGATGCTCTTCGAATCCATTGCCAACAGCCGTTACTTTGAAAAATCTGGTCTGGTGCTATTCCTCAACAAACTCGACCTCTTCACCGAAAAGGTTTCGTCAGGCCGAGGCCGCATTCGCGACCATTTCCCAGATTTCCAAGGCAGCAACACGGACGTTGCAGCAGGACAAAAGTTCTTTTCGGACAAGTTCCGCAATCTGGTACGGGATCCTACAAAGGAGGTTTACGTGCACGGCACGACGGCCACGGACACCAACCTGCTGGAGAAGACAATGAAGAGCGTGCAGGACATGATTGTCCAGCGTAATCTGCACTCATTGATGTTGTGAGTGGACGCCCCTTCGACTGCTGCGCTTCAAAAGAGTACACCCAAAAGACCAGCACAAACAGCACTTCCCGGATCTTGTCTATTGGCCCAACCGGGTGGATCCTTCATTCACGATTCTTCACTTCGCGCACACTGCATTTTATTCTGGCTTCTTGTTACACCGCACGCACAAAAGACAACGCATTCTAATACCGACAGCACCTGAATTGAACGAGAGAGAAATACGACAAGAAGAGCAAGACTGCAAAAGACGCTCGATTGGCGAATTTGGTTTAGGGTAGGCTGCATTGTCATTTATGATTCACCCGCTCCATGATGAGCGACCGGTTTTGTTTGGAGTATTTGAGAGGGAGTTGGTTGCATTCTTTTTTTCTTCCTCTGGAAGGCCATGGTTGTGGGTTTGTGAGTGATTTGAGCTTCCTTGATAATTCTCAAATGGTTTGGAGAGATGATGTTTTTCTGGCGGGCAAGCAAGATCAAGCGGTATTTCAGCGCTGGCTACGGCTAGATCAATTAAGCGACTTTTATTTTCTTCTCCATGGTCTTTTGAATATGATCAGCAGTGACAAATGAACGAGGCAGGATGGAAGGAGTTGCTTACAAAGGCATGGAGATTGGAAGTTCTGCCCAAATTAGGAGGCAATGTTGGCCAATTAGCAAGCGGCGTGGATGCGGGACGGTATCGGGCATGGAGGGGCCCGAGGCGGGCAAGTCGGCCATTTCGGCTCCAGAAACATCGATTGAGTAATGACCCTCAGGGCCATCATGACAGCGCCAGACTTTTGATCTTGCACCTTGTCCAAACATCTCGTTGCCCAATTCCCTTCTGATCTTTAGACTGCTCACTCGGCGACCATGTCCTATCCCGCACACGCATCGCCGGCACTGCCGCCGCTCAATTCGCCGCGTCCGCAGAACACGCAGCGTTCAATGTCCCACATGTCGACCATGTCTGATTACGACCTCGAGCACAAGACCGCCGAACCCTCTTCGTCCTCGTTCGTCAAGCCTGTTCCCGAGCCCGTGGCTGCCGCGCCGCCATTGGTGTCACCTTCGTTGACTCCCGAGCCCGCCAAGTCCTCGTCCGACCCCGCTATCCAAGATGCCGACGCCCACGAGGCCGAGCCCGCCGCCCCTGCCGCCTTGCTGCAAGAGCTCCCCGAGGTGAATTGCGAAGTACGCGCCCGCATCCCCACCACCTCGGGCCAGGAGATGTTCTTGCACCTCTACCACAACAGTGCCGACAACAAGGAGCATTTGGCCATTGTCTTTGGCCCTCACATCCGCAGTCGCAGTCTCGATGCTCCGAGGGAAGGCGAGACGGAAAAAGACCGTATGATCAGAGGCGCCTATGTTGGAAAACTATACCCTGGCCGTACGTCCAGTCGCTTGGACCAGATCAAACAGGACGCAGGTGTCTCTGCCGCACAACCATCACGAAGTCCCACGCCCGAAGCCGTCACCACGGAAGAAAGACAAGACAAGGCCATCAAAGTCGCCGAGGCACAGAGCATGCCCTCGCCATTGGCGCCATTGGTCCGCATACACAGCGAGTGCTACACGGGCGAGACGGTATGGAGCGCCCGCTGCGACTGCGGCGAACAGCTCGACGAAGCAGCCCGTCTAATGTCTCTCCCCTTCGACCCCACCGACGCATCCATCCCCTCCCTCGGCGGCGTAATCATCTACCTGCGCCAAGAAGGCCGCGGCATAGGTCTGCTCTCCAAACTAAAAGCATACAACCTGCAAGATCTGGGCCACGACACCATGCAAGCGAATCTGCTCCTCAGACACCCCGCAGACGCAAGAAGCTACGGGCTGGCGACCGCCATGCTCATGGATCTGGGCCTCGGCGGTGACAGGGGCATCAGGCTGTTGACGAATAACCCCGAAAAAGTGCGCGCGGTCGAGGGGCCCGGGCGAGAAGTCGTGGTCAAGGAGCGAGTGCCCATGATCCCTTTGGCCTGGAGTTCTGGCGGCAAGGAAGGTGTCCAAGGGCCCGAGTTGGAGAAGTACATTGGAACAAAGGTAAGCAGATTTCTCCTCTTTCTGGCTGTTTTTGTGTTTTTTCCAGATCGATTTTTACTGACTTTTCTGGTTTGTTGCACAGATTGAGAAATTCAAGCATATGTTCAGCCCTTCTTGATTGCATTTTTGAGCAAGAAGATTATCAAAATTACATGGCGCGTCAACAGGAAAAGAGAAGAGATTTTGTGTTCATACAGTACAGCATATACCCCCACCAACCAACCATATCTTTGTTGAAATCAAGTATCGTTCCGGAAGATTGACTTGAACAGTTTTTCAAAGAGGAGCTTTTGCTTCGATTATTAGACTATGATTCTATGTGCTCTCCAGGAAAGAAGACTTCATAATTCGTGAGTGATGCATGGAGGGAAGAGGGGGTATTTTATGACAGTGTTGATACAAGAAGGAGGCGATCCAAGATTCAAACGACTTCTTTCTCGGGCACGGCGACAACAGTCTCGACCTTGGCTTTCTTGATACTGTGCATGCCC
This sequence comes from Aureobasidium sp. EXF-10727, assembly GCA_023848595.1. Lineage (NCBI taxonomy): Eukaryota > Fungi > Ascomycota > Dothideomycetes > Dothideales > Saccotheciaceae > Aureobasidium > Aureobasidium sp. EXF-10727. Next base: position 63,900 of record SWBF01000033.1, read on the forward strand.
ATACCCAGGCAAGCAATCGTAGCTGCTGCTGCTGCGCCAGCGCCGAGGTAGAAGACATGGTTGACGGCCACACTGTATGCATGTATCACCTGAGGCAACACAGCAGCGGGGACGGCTTCCTTTACGCCTGTAGCACCGGCCGCAAGGATAGTCTCTGTAGCGACTTCTGGTGCATATTGTTTGAGCGCCGAGGAGAGGCCAGTGTTGAAAACAGTCTGTGCGAGAGCAAGGAATAGCGCTCCACCAAATGTCTGCGAGAAGATGAGCAATGACATAGCGACCGAGGCCTGTGACTTGGGCAGCAGATTTTGGATGGCAATGATGGGCATTTGGATACCACAGCCGCGTCCAACACCACCAAGGATCTGGTAGCCAATCCACTTGCCCATAGAAGTGTGAGCTTCGAGCGTGCCCAGGAGACCACATGAAATGGCGGTAAGAATTCCGCATGCGATTGAAAAGGGAAGGAAGTATCCGACCTTTCTGACCAAGACTCCAGAAACGATGGCGAAGATCATTTGACTGATTATGCTGGGCAACATGTCGACACCACTCATCGTTGGCGAAGCACCTCGTACAGCTTGGAAATAGTTTGGCAGGAAAAAGTTGACCTGATTGTAGAGTTAGTGTCGATTCAAGAAGTTGATTGGTAAAGACACTTACGATCAGCATAGATGCAAAGGTGAAAAAGACGGTCAGGCAGCTGGACCAGAAAATGCGTCTTCGGACCATGGAGAAGGGGACCATTGCATCATCACCCTTAAAATATTCCCAGGTCAAGAACACAAGAGCAGTTGCCGCTCCGCCACAGAAGAGACCAATGACGGTTGAGCTGTTCCAAGGGTATGTGGTGCCGCCCCATTCCAGCGCAAGTAGGAGTTGGATGATGGCGGGTGCGAAGAGAGCGAAGCCGACAAGGTCAAGGCCGCGGAGGAAGACGCCAAAATTGAACACCTTGGTTCCTGTCTTTTCGGGTCCAGCTGGAACAGGAGTAAAGAAGAGGGCGACTGCGACAACAGCGCCAACGGGAAGGTTGATGTAGAAACACCATCTCCAGCTTGCGTATTCAGTGAGAGCACCACCGATCAACGGACCAAACAGTATGCCCAGCTGACTGAAAGCCATCATGAAGCCCATGTACAGAGGTCTTTTTTCGAGGGGTACAGAAGCCGCAATGATCGAGAGCGCGCCGTTCATCAAGCCAGCGCCTCCCAGACCAGCCACTGCTCTTCCGATGATAAACATGTTCGACGAGGTAGCGACACCACACAGAAGGGATCCGAGTTCGAAGACGGCGAAGAACCAAAGGAAGGTCCACTTGTAGCTAAACTCCTTGTAGATCTTGCCAGCAAGGGGCTGCAGAGCGCAGTTGGCGAGCAGGTATGCACTGCCATACCAGCCGACATCTTCAAGAGAGTGGAATCTGGTAGTGATCCGTGGGATTGCCGTGGCCACGATAGATGTATCCAGCATCAACAAGAAGACGACCAGTACTATTCCAACCAGCACACTTAGTAGTGTGAGTCCAGTAAGATACGCTTCTTCTTCATTCTTGGGTGGTGATGCGTCGGTGCTCGGCTCCTTCTCCATACTTGTGATACTTTTGGTAGACATTTTCCTGTGGCATGTGATGGCTGGAGTGTATGCGGACTGGTGTCAAAGAAGATGGTAAGATAGTAGAGTTGAAAGTTGCTTGGAAACACAAGATACCAAAAACTAAAAACCTTGTGGATTGAGGTTGTTCATATACACGAGTTCCAAAACAACGATTTGTCTCTTAGACCAATCAAAGCGGACATCGGTGGCACAAACAAACTCCTTCCGGGCAGCCAGGCAGCTGGATTTTGGAATGCGCGGGCGTTAGAAGAGTGCGTTCGGGACCGAGCACAGAAGACGGGACCGACAGTCCATGGAACCTGTTCTTTCAAGGGAGATGGCGTTCTTCATATCACCGTGCCCGACTCAGGCGGGTTTTAGCCCATCGTTCTTCCCCTGAACTTTCATTTCACTGGCTGAAAGGACGGAATGTTGGTGACTCTTACTGGCAGGAGCAACAGAGACGCCGGTCGCGGCTGACTCCTTCGTCGCTGGTCTCAGCCATGTCGGCGGTAGCAACGCCGGTCACCGACGACAACCCGATCCTTCGTGAGCTCTACCCTAATACATTCATCCTAAACAAAACATGGTCATGCTACAGTCAATCGCAATGTGCTTTTGGCAATCGCGTGCGCTTCAGTCGTGACTTATTGGCTCACAGGCTATTCGAAAAGACCTTAACAGCCGATAGTGACCACCCTCTACATACGTTAGTATGTAGCTGTACAGCGATACAAAGCGACATCTTCACAGTGACAGATAGGTCATATTGCCCTCACCTGACATGTCTTCGGCGCCAAAAAGCAATGAGGGTCCTTACAATTGGGGTACATCAACAAACTATTCGGACCGCCATGGATTCTCCATGGGCCTTTCTTAAAAGTCATTTTGATGACAATCTAATCCTGCAGAGGCACGCGTCACAGCTTCCCTCTTATTCCAAAATGCTTTAGGGCTTCTTTCTTATTCTTTTTACCTCTCCATGAGCTGCTACTCAAAGGAGATCCCCTTTCTATTGTATACAGAGAATTGTATCAATCAAGCTCTTACTCAAATTGACTCGTATTAAGTTCTCATGGAGACAGATTGTCTATACATGAAGCCCCTGCATTACGATATCGGTGTACGGCGATCTAGAGGAGACATAAAGCAAAGGTGAGGTACGATCACTGTGGTCGTTCGTTTCTTTCTGTCCATCACAAGCATGTCGTATTGCGACAAACATTCAATCGTTGTAGGTTCTGTTGGTAGGGGCTTCTATGTCTTCTTTGATGAGTTGCATGGCTGGAGAAGGCTCCGGTCTACAGCCTCCGTAAGCCAGCTATATAAACTGGTTTGAGCAGTGGTTTCCTTGCATATCAATCAACGATATCATGTCAACCTCCATCGTTCCACCGGGTCTGACGCTCCTCGAAAAGCGGGCCCTGCTCGACCAGATGGGCCTCGCCTATCTCAACAAGGCATACAACGATCTCTTTGCTATCCACCTTGGCTTCCCCGACGGCTCTCACCTACCTCTCGCCCATGCTTTCCCAGCTCTTCCTCCTCCTGACTTTAACGCTGGTATCGAACAGGATGTGGCAGTTCTTCGGGACCGCGTGACAGACAGAGGCAAGACATGGCACCTAAGAATGGGAGAAGATGCAGAAGCCGTCGCAGAGATTCAGGCTAGTGTCCGTCTGTCCACAGCAATGGAGATGATATGAAGATATACTGATCAATGACAGGTTCCTGATTACGACGTTGACAAGGTTGACATTGCGACCACCTCCCCCGAAGAGTTCAAGCAGGGCCTCGAAAGCTACTGGGCACGTGTCTGTTCAACGTACAAAGAGTACAAGAAGTGCTCTGACGAGGTATGTCCTCTCTCAAGCTGGCCAAGGGACCTTAGCTAAACTGTCGCAGGAGAAGAAGGAGTTCAGAAAGAGAATGGTCGCTGCCGCTATTACCACTGAGGAGTAGGGTCGAGCAGACAGGATCACAGGTGTGAAGAACAAAAAGTCATTGCATTGACTTGAGAGTGAAAAGATATGACACCAGCTCCATTCGGACTTCAGATGGCGCGACGTTCTTTTTTGGGAATCATCATCATTGATGCACTTATCTTCCTCCAAAACTTAGGGAGACCTTCAGTATTGCTACAGTTCAATATCAAACCTACGGCAACCGAATTCACATTTGCCCTGTTTTTTTACTTGTCGTTTCTCGAATACTGCCAATCATGCATGTCTGACATGAAGCTTCTTGTTGAAAGCTTCAGCTCTATGATCAACCATCGGCAACGCACCACCATACTCATGAGATTACAACCTATCCAGGATGGATACTACACCTTTCGATTCTATTTTTGAGAGCATAAGGAGGGCTCAGCTCTTGATGTGCCGTCTGAATAGGTGAGGAATCTTGAGAGGCAGGGTCACTGACTCAACAAGTTTTTTTTTTTTCAAGTTCTGATCCTGCAGTTGATCAAGCCGTCTTCCATAGAAGCATGGCATCTGATAGAGACAAGTCCGCGAGCGATGAAAACAAAGGAACATCATGTTGGAAGGCAGAGAGTAGATGTTGCTGGTGATGAGGTTCGTAAAGCATGAAAGCGGGATATCACGTGTGCCAAGCGTGGCTGTCTCCGACGGCCAACGCCTCGAGACAACCTCAAATCGTCACCGATACCTGCTGCTTGCGCGCTCCCTTGGCTATCACATCCGCTGTACTTGCTGCTCCATCGCCTCCGCCTCTACAACCTCTCAATCCCGAGCAGAACCATCACACACATCGCCAAGATGCCTTCCGATCTCTGGTATGTCGTCTCCTGGAGCTTGTTGAGCAGGAAGGTCTGCGCCAAAGGCTATTGTCAACTTGCCTTCTTTGGCTGTTGCATATCCGCAGACCTCTTGGGCAGCGCTCCCATATCATCTGGTGCCTTTCAGTATGCTGACTTGACTTGTCTATAGCCCCGTCTACGCCGTAAGTCTCGCGCGCTGCCTCACACGCCCATCTCAACACCAAAAGATGTCATAATCCGCCTCCGCCCCCTGCTTCCCAATCTTTATATCGCCATCCATCGTCTTGCGCTATATCCGCAACCCCAGCGTTACGCGTAAAATCGCTTTACAATGAACAAACACTTACCTACCTGTAGCCCTTCTTCGGTGCCATGGGCTGCACCGCCGCCATTGTCTTCACCTGCTTTGGTGCTGCCTACGGTACCGCCAAGGCTGGTGTTGGTATCTCGGCCATGGGTGTCCTTCGCCCTGACCTGATTGTCAAGAGTCAGTCACTCGACAGCGAACGACCGCGATATACATGCTAAACTCGCCACAGACATTATTCCCGTCATTATGGCTGGTATTATTGCCATTTACGGTCTGGTCGTTGCCGTCCTGATCTCCAACGATCTCACCCAGAAGATGGCTCTCTACACCGGTTTCATCCAGCTCGGTGCTGGTCTTGCCGTCGGTCTTGCCGGTCTCGCTGCCGGTTTCGCCATCGGTATTGTTGGTGATGCTGGTGTCCGTGGTACCGCACAACAACCCAGACTCTTCGTCGGAATGATTCTTATCCTCATTTTCGCCGAAGTCTTGGGTAAGTCACATCGCTGTACGCGCCTAAATCTGCAAATCTGACATGGCATCTAGGTCTTTACGGTTTGATTGTCGCTCTTCTCATGAACTCGAGAGCTCTTCCCGCCGAGTGCTAAATGCACTATCGACCTTGATATGCGCAGCCCCTCGACAAGCACCTATGCGCATGTTGTATTCGATATAACACACCCTGCCATGACGAACCATCAGAAGTAATTGGAGGGTAGGATAAAAGAACGAACGTCGGAGGACGGAGTCGTGGTGAGGTATCATGGCGGCAGAGGGCCGCCGCAATTTTTCTTTGCCTTGTAACATTGTCTTGTGTTTTGAGGAGCGTCTATGTACCGTTGAGCGGGACGGTCGGCTCGCTGTACCTATCTAGAAGTAATGAGCCAGTACATGCAGTTCATCATCTTGCCAGTCTGTGTGTGTGATGGTGATCACCCGTGAGAAATGTTCCTGGTTTTGTTCGAAACCACAGTCTTGTTGAATACTGTGAGACTGCTTGGACCGAGCGGATTCAGGTGTTTGTGAGTCTCTAGATGTCCGAATGGCATTCGTCGATTCAATGCACCCTTGTCGCTGACCGTGATGTTATATCTGGACAGCAAGTCAAAGCAACGTTCAGTGTCCGTTCTCATATCCCCAAGCAGTTTCATGTTCACTTCTTTGCGCTGCGACGGAGCTGCTGGCTACTTTTGATGATTCGTGTCGGAGCGTGTGGCACCTCCGCATGCCGCCGCAGCAGACAGAGGTCTGCGCAGACACAATCAGTTCGAATTGGTAATGTTAGCGCACAAGGGCTAGTCATAGAGTTCTGGCTGGCCGTTCCGACCCCTCTTGATATGGTTATTCATGCCGGAAGGATGGGCGATGCGGAACATGTTGCCTGTTTGGGGAAATCGCGTATAAAGCAGCTTGGAGCTGCCTCCCAGCTTCTTCAACACCTGCAGCGTTGCTTTCTCCCTCTTCAATGCTCAAGAATATCGCCGTCCCCTTCTCTTCGTCCTCTCATCAACTCTCCTCCTTCTTCTCATCCTCGTCCTCATCATCGTTACGCATCCCTGCTGCTTCCGGCGTCTTCCAAAGTGCCAGCATCTGCCGAAGAAATAAGTCCGAACTATCCCCAGTGATCGGGACAGTGGGCAGTCGAGTGACAGGCCCCTCCAAGCTACCCCGCGTGCATAATAAGTCGACATCATCGGCCGCCCGTATCTTTCCCGCCCAATTTCTCCCTTCTCCCTCTCAACTCATCTCTCAGACTTCCAAGCACTCATACGCCACAATGTCTGCCGATACCGTTGGAAAGACCATCACTTGCAAGGCTGCCGTCGCCTGGGAGGCTGGCAAGGACCTCTCCATTGAGGACATTGAGGTTGCCGCTCCCAAGGCCGGCGAGGTCAGAATCCAGATATACTACACTGGTGTCTGCCATACAGATGCCTACACCCTCTCGGGCAAGGACCCCGAGGGTGCTTTCCCCATTGTCCTTGGACACGAGGGTGCCGGTATTGTCGAGTCCGTCGGCGAGGGCGTCACCAACGTGAAGCCTGGTGACAACGTTGTTGCCCTCTAGTAAGTTTGAACCAATTTGTTTTTTGTGAGGCTCCAAAAGCTGACATGCATTGCAGCACCCCCGAGTGCAAGGAGTGCAAGTTCTGCAAGTCTGGCAAGACCAACCTCTGTGGCAAGATCAGAGCCACCCAGGGCAAGGGTGTCATGCCTGACGGAACCTCGCGTTTCAAGTGCAAGGGCAAGGACCTCCTCCACTTCATGGGTACCTCGACCTTCTCGCAGTACACTGTCGTTGCCGACATCTCAGTCGTCAAGATCACCGACAAGGCCCCTATGGACCGCACCTGCTTGCTCGGCTGTGGTATCACCACCGGTTACGGTGCTGCTGTCATCACTGCCGGCAAGGGTGGTGTCGAGAAGGGCTCCAACGTCGCCGTCTTCGGTGCCGGTTGCGTCGGTCTTTCGGTTATTCAAGGTTGCGTCAAGAACGGCTCTTCCAAGATCATCGTCGTCGATGTCAACAACAGCAAGAAGGAGTGGGCCGAGAAGTTCGGTGCCACTGACTTTGTCAACCCCATGGAGCTCAAGGACCAGACCATCCAGGAGAAGCTTATTGAGATGACCGACGGTGGTTGCGACTACACCTTCGACTGCACTGGTAACGTCCACGTCATGAGATCCGCTCTTGAGGCCTGCCACAAGGGCTGGGGTGAGAGCATCATCATTGGTGTTGCCGCCGCTGGACAGGAGATTTCCACCAGACGTAAGTTTTCTGATTGAGACAGTATTATTGGTATTCGACTAACACAATCAATAGCTTTCCAACTCGTTACTGGCCGTGTCTGGAAGGGATGTGCTTTCGGTGGTGTCAAGGGTCGCACCCAGCTTCCCGACCTTGTTGACGACTACATGAACGGCAAGCTCAAAGTCGACGAGTTCATCACCCACAGACAACCCCTCGACAAAATCAATGCCGCCTTCCAGGACATGAAGGCTGGTGACTGCATTCGCTGCGTCGTCAATATGCGCGAGTAATCGAACGGACAAGAGCAAGAATGAAATCCATTCAAACGATATAACGATAATGCTTGGAGCTGAAGCTGCTTGGTTCGGATGAAAAGAGCGAGTGATTTGACGGCAGTTGTTTGTACACGCCATACTTGTAGATACATTATTTGCTACACGGCTCTTTCTAAGAGACCAAGACCAGAACTAAATACTTTTTGGAACCATTTGTTCTCTCTTGATTTCCTCTTCACCTTCGATGTGCTGTCTTGTCAAACATCTTTTGGTCGTTCATCTACCTCGGTTCTAGATCTACCATCGGGACCACTACGGATTTATCTCCGACAAACGCCGGTAGGCGCATAGCCGATGTCCGAAGACAGAGTTAGACCTTCTCGCGGACTCCGCTCGTGGCCAGAAGGGATCGCCTCTGACAATTCTTGTATATCAGTGTTTGAACGTTTCACTGGAGAGCGACAGCCCGTTCAACAAGTTGCAAGCCATACCGAATCGCGACAGGGTGATGGGCGAGTGTTTGTCAGCATCTGTTGACGGTCTCCACTCGACAGCTGCCGAGAGGGCCCCGGGTCTTCTCGAAGGCCATCGAAGGCAAATGACGTGCACGGTCAATCAATTCTTCGAAACTCGTTGATGGGCTACCATTGGCACCGAGGCAACCCAGGCGAAAAGGGCTTTTGTAAGCATCGAAAGGGCATTGATACGGTGTGACGTTTCGACTAGTCAACTGAGTGCCATAAGTATTGGACATCTCCCTCTCTTTGTTCTCATTTCTCATCTGTTTGCTTCAATTCCCATCTTTCATCACACATACACGTTTCACAAACATGGCATCTCCTCGCTACGAATCCGACGATGTTTCGGCTGCTCCTCTGGCTCAGCCTCTGGAGTTTGCCTTTTCCAACCGCTCGGCGCCTAACAGATTCCTCAAGGGAGCCATGACTGAGCGTCTGTCATCGTGGGACCCCGAGAACCTGCCTGCCCGTGGCATTCCTTCAGACAGACTCATCAACCTGTACAAGAGATGGGGTGAGGGCGAGATCGGTCTGATCTTGTCTGGAAACATCATGTTCGAATACGACCATCTCGAGGCTGCTGGCAACCCCATCATCCCTGTGGATGCTCCTTATGAGGGCGAGCGTTTCGAGAACTTCAAGCGCATGGCTACCGAGGGAAAGAAGAACGGTATGCTGATGGTCGGCCAAGTGTCCCATCCTGTAAGTTTTTCGTCTTCTATCTGTGTGTAAGGCCCAATGCTTACTGTTTATCAGGGTCGCCAAGTCGAGAGCCGTATCCAGAAGAACCCCATCTCCGCCAGTGACGTGCAGCTCAAGGGCGACGTTATGGGCATGACCTTCGAGAAGCCCCGCGCTGCCACCGAGCAAGACATTTCCCGCATCATCGAGGGCTTCGCCCACGCCTGCGAGTACCTCGAGAAGGGCGGCTGGGACGGCGCCGAGCTCCACGGCGCCCACGGCTACCTGCTCGCCCAATTCCTCTCGCCGACCACCAACCAGCGCACCGACAAGTACGGCGGCAGCCTCGAGAACCGCGCCCGCCTGATCATCGAAATCGCCAACGAAGTCCGCAAGCGCACCTCGCCCAACTTCATCCTCGGCATCAAGTTGAACAGCGTCGAGTTCCAGGACAAGGGCTTCAACCCCGAAGAAGCAAAGGAGCTGTGCAAGATGCTCGAGGACAACAAGTTTGACTTTGTCGAGCTGAGCGGCGGCACCTACGAGCACCTCGCTTTCGGCCACAAGCGCGAGAGCACAAAGAAGCGTGAAGGCTTCTTCATGGAGTTTTCGGACTTGATCGCGCCCGCCCTGACAAAGACCAAGGTCTACGTTACCGGCGGCTTCAAGAGTGTCGGCGCCATGGCCAACTCGATCAAATCGATTGACGGTGTGGGTCTTGCTCGTCCTCTGTGCCAGGAGCCCCGTCTCTGCAAGGACATCCTCGCCGGCAAGGTCAAGGGCGCCATCAAGCAGCGTCCCGACGACAACAACTTTGGCATCACCAACGTCGTTGCCGGCACCCAGATCCGCCAGATTGCCAAGGATCAAGAGCCCATTGACATGAGTGACGAGAAGAACGAGCAGTCCTTCATGAAGGACATGGGCGAGTGGGCACAGAAGATGTCGCAGGACAGCAAGATGGCCAACTATGGTTACATCGATCTCACATCAGCTGCACCAGTCCCTTACGGCAGTGCCTCTGTCTAAAACAGAGACCATGATTGTTTCATGAAAAGTTTAGAATATAACGATACCCTTCTTAGATACACAGATACAATTGACGACTTTCTTCTTTTACGAAAAACACCTCTCAGCATCACTTCAGTGACAATCGAATCTCAAGACGTCGAGCAGCATCTCCGGAACTCATTCCGCTAGCGCATCGCAACTCGGAAACCATGAAGCATCGGAGAGTGAGGGGAAAAGCGTACGGTACTCTACGGCGCATCATCCGAAACCACAAAGTCACGGAGAATAAAAGCCCCCAACTTACCATCATCATGATATCTCTGCTACCTAAAAACACCATACCATTTACTCTTCGCTCAAATCTGCAGTTCCATCGCAGCGTCAGAATTCGCAACATGGCTTCCGAAGCTTCAAAGCAGGTTCACCGCACCACCTTGTTCAAGATCCCAGAGTCGAGGGACGTGCAAGCGGTTTTGGAGAAATATGCTACTTTGGCCAAAGATGCGAAAAAGGTATATCTACACTTCACATCCTCATCTCCAACCTCTCATCTCACACCCCCACCCCATCCTCAACCCCCCATCTCATACCCAAAACTCACAAAACCCTAACAGGACGGAAACCCATACATCCTCCGCTGCACAGCAGGTCCCGCCCTCTCAGACGCAAGAAGCCAAGGCTACACTCTAGCAGCCCAAACCACCTTCTCAAGTCTCGACGACATGAAATACTACGACAATGACTGTGAGGCACACGCTGCGCTGAAAGCCGTGGCAAAGGGAAAGGTTGATGGGGTGCCGTTGATGGTGTATTTTGATAATGCTGTTGGCAACTAGTTCTTTCTTGAGTTGCGGAGAAGGTGATGGATGATGATGATGATGATGATGGAACAAAGATTCAAGAGATAGAGTTGGGACGGTCGGTCATAACTCTCGACTTTGCTTCTGAGCTTCTCAGCTTCTTGGCATTTTGGTAGATTTGCTGCTTTCTAACATTCTTCCACTTTTATAAGCATACACCAAATATGATATACGCAAACAACCATGGTAAAGATGATTAGGTACGTGACGGACAGGGGTTGCGATAACCACAAGCACTTTACACGCCCCCACTTTGACAAGCACCCCATATTGCATCTCTACTTCTTGACTCTGCAGCGCTACAAGAAGTTGTTGTTACACAGAGTATTATCTGATGATACTAACGACTCCGCTGAGAAGCCGAGAGGCCGAGACGCTGGGAGGCTAAGAAGCAAAGTTGAGAGTTATGGCGCAGTGGCTTCATTAACCGACTGTCGTTGGTTTGATTGTGGATTTTGCATATTTGTAGACGTCTAATCTTGGGTTGCTTCTTCATTGATGGAGATTTGAATTGATATACATTCTAAAACTAAAGGGAGATGGATAAACATTTGTACCTTTCTTCTTTTGGCCTCTTCTGTCACCAAAGACACCGAGACGATTCCAACCAGTGGACAACACTATCATGATACAGGTATCAAAAAAAGCAACGACATAGAAGCGCACAAAGGTATATGTTTAACAATGATAAAAACGAGATGAGTCCCGAGATGACAAAAGAAAAGAGATATGCACTGTGAACTAGAATTAGAACATGTTATCCGGTTGGTACACTCCTGATGATAGCAGAGTTTCGGATGGCATATTCGCTCGAACTTCGCGAGGGTGAGGATATCCTTGGCTTGGATTACCAGAGCTTTCTGACTGTTCGACGAACGAAGGTGGAGCTGGCGGCGGAGGCGGCGGTGGCGGAGGCATTGCGTTCTGTAGTGAAAGTGACGCTTCAGAAGCTGCAGCACTGGTCATGATGGGAGAAGGTTCGTAAGGCGATTTCACCCGAGACATATTACCGTCAGGTTGGATCTGTTGTCTGGAGAACATGCTGGGTAGTACTGTCTCATACGGAGAAGGCGCGTATGCATCGATGGGTGGTGATTTCGTACGCGACTTGCTGTTGTTGCGGATACGCTCCGTCACACTTCGCAGGCGTGAATTTATACCCTCACTGATGCTGCCACGACCGCGTCTTTGAGCTTGTGCCTGCACTTGCGCCTGGGCTTGTGCTTGGGCTTGCGCGAAACTATTTAGCGGAGGAGCCGTTAATGCGCCCGCTCGGTCGATGGTTGGCAAGACATCAACAATCATGGGTTCTTCCTCTCCAATAGCGATGTTGATGACACCAAGACCGCTTCCCCGCCTGTTTGTTATCAATGGAGGCGGAGGTGGAGGTGGAGGTCCCGCGAGATGCTGAAGCTCTGGTAGCATCAACTCCGAGTCTTCTACGATTACGATCTGGGCATCGTGCAAAGTCTGGTCAATGCTAGGTCTGGTAGACGAGGGACTTTGTTGAGGCTGGAAGTTGTTGTCTGTGGGTGTGACTTTTCGAACGTGAGTTCCTTTAGTGACAGATCCACGACGGGCAGAGTGCGGCAGCACCGTCTTGTAATGCCATGGAGTGCCATCCATGTTCATTTCGGGCGGTGCCGACGAAGACCGTGGTGGAGATAGAGTTGTTGATTGCCCAAAGACCGTCGAAGGAAGAAGAGGAGCGACTTGGTCATCTTCAGCAGATATTGGCGAAGGCGAACCTTGCTGAAATATAGCAGGTGCAAGTTGAGGTGGAGTTTCCGGAACATGAGGGACAGCAGGTACCCCCTCATGTTCGTTGGGGTCAGCAGACATGTATCGTGGATGTCTCATGGCTCTTGGGGTAGCTGGCAGCCCAATCGGCGCTGTCGGAGTTGAGGTACCTGTGCTTCTTGTAGGAGGAAAGCGACCCTTTGACTCTGGATCAGCCGTATGACTGCGAGTGATCTGACCGGCAGAGTAGGGGGGCATGAAAGAGCTAGGGGTATCTCCGAGCTCGGTATGATGTCGAGGAGCCATGAAAGGCCTTTTCGTGGGTGTCTTGACATCGCTGGGCAAGGGTATCGCCGGTGCAGACGGACGCCTGGCCAAGGAAGCGCGCCTCTCTTCGAGCTCTCTAGCGGCGAGTTGCTTCTTGGTCAGACTTTGGAGATCTCTGCGGCGCACGATCCCTTCATTTGGATTCTCAGAAGTAGAGCTGTCTTCATCGAGGCTCGTTCTAGGATTTTCAGAGGCAGTATCGACCTGAGTCCGGGATTCAATGTCATCTTGTATAGATGCTGCTCTGTTCCTATTGACCTGAAGTCTCTGTCGGGACTCGCTTCTGGTGAAGAAAAATTCATTGTTTGTCGCAGCAGAAACCGATGGCGAAGGAGGAAAAGGTCTTGCTGGCGTGCGAGATCCGCTTCTGTCACGGTTCTTGACCACGAGTCGCTGGTCCACCTGGCTAAGATCCCTCTGTCTGTTCGGGGCTTGGCTATTCGCTCGCGAGGTGCGGCCTGCACCGAAAGTCTTGTTCTGTGGCGTCGGCTCCTTGTAGTAAGACTCGTCTGTCTCGGTGGACGCAGCCATTGCCCGACTGGCCATAACGTCGTCGGGTGACATAGGAATCGGTGATGATGGCGATCTTTTGGGTGCACCGATATATCGCTTTGCTGATCGTCCACGATAGTCTGACATGTGATCTGGGTGATCCTGCTGCTTCTGATGGGAATCTGTAAAAGGATCTGGTTGGGCGGTCTGGGCGGCAGAACTTTGGGATGATTGTGTTGGCATGTAGGCCGTGTCAAAGATTTGTACATGGAGATCGCTATTGGCTCTCTCTCGTGAGCCATTCCTAGTGCGTGTTTCGTTTTTCAGGCGCGCAAAAACGTCGTTACTAGGGGACGGTAAGCGATCTGGCTGCAAAGGCTGCCGTGACGCCTGCTCCAAGCTTTGGAACTTCTCACTCGAGCTGACAGACGAAGAGTGGCGACCATGACCGAATCGTTTGGGCTCTAAACTTTCAGTCATGTGTGTTGGTCCTGATACTTCTCTACGGGCTGTCAAAGGAGTCTGCGACGTATCTCGCGTTCTTAATGTTCCGCTCCTGGAAGACAGTTGTTTCCTTGCATATCCACCAGGCGTAGCTGTCCTCGCGGAGGAGGGGTCTCGGTCGAATCTGCTACCAGATCGAAGCCAAGGTGCTGCACCACCAGGTGAGATGGCGGACTCGGCTATTGGTGTAACACCTACACCGAGCATGCCTGCCATTGGTGTTCTTTGATCTGCAGAAGGCAGTACGAGAGGGGCTCCCTTGTCACCAAATGTCGTGATGAGTTTGAGCGATCCATTTCTCGTCAATTTCCGATTGGAACGAACAGCAAATGGCGGGGAAAGTGGGGGGCTCAGAGGAGAGGGATCAATGTCCTGTTCTCTTATGCCGGAGAAAGTTGCATCTTGTGCTCGAGGCGAGGACCAAGAATCTGAGCTTTCGAGACTTGTACACGAGAAGCAGCGGACCGCGAGTTCTGGTTGACCCTGCATGACGGAAGCCTCACCCCACTTACGAACAAGGTAGGATTGCCTCTGCCAATCTGACGGCATGGTCAGACAAGTCAGAAGGATTGCTTCCATATAGTAGCCACGAGAGACGTATACCTCGATGGCATCGTCGTGTTCGCCGAATCCTAGAAGCACCGCAACTGCGGGGTGGATGTCACCCTTCTCTAACAGTCTCTGGACGAATGCTTGACCAACCTGTTTCCCAGAGGATGGACCCATCGAGCTCAAGGCGAGTAGCATCCAGTCGGAAGAAGTCATGTTTTCAGAACCCACCATAGCGGCCATGGTGTCTGCGCCAAACTCACCGAGCCATTTCGAGAGAAGTACGCTGCTCGCCGATCCTGGTCTTTGTCTCGTGACTGTCTTCGTCAGCTCGAACAATAAATCCTCTGTCGTGGTACAAACTCACATTCATCGCGCACTAGAGACTCGATGTCATCATTCCAGCCAAACACGACACTTAGCATTTCCTGTCGTAATATGTCGGAAGTGCGAGCAGCTTGGCCGTAATGAGGAGTTCTGAAAGGGACATCTCGAAGTCTTGCCCGAGCATAAGGGAAGAGGTCCATCTGCGACGTCTGCTGAACCTCGTCTGGGCTTCTCAAGACTTCTTTTCGCAGACCTGAGGAACGAAAGGAAGATGTTGAGCGGATGGAGACGCTCTCGCGAGGCTTTATCGAGGGTAGACCGAATGAGAACTCCGTCCCTTCATTGTAAGATACCTCGGAGGCTCGTGATGAAGGTGCTTTGTCATAGCGATATGACGGCACTCTGCGTCCTCCGTTAGACGACCGAGAGCTTACCGACGAGGCTCTGCTAGATGTTGGACTGAGCGCGCCAAGTCGATCTTGTTTCTCGTCCTCTAGTTGATCCATCTCTTTTGCAATCTTCTCGAGTGGAGACATTGTGCCCAACTCACCTTCGCTCGAGTCTGCATCCACGTAGGCAAAGGGTAGTGGAGCAGCGCTTGCTGCAGCTTGTCTTCTGGCTGTTTCTTCCTTCTTTTGCTCTTCGATCGAATTTGGTGGAGATGGGGGAAGTGGACCGGGAGCATGCTGTATGCTGGCAACCTGTATGGGAGCTTCGCTTGGATTTACATCGTACTGTTGTACCGTGTGGTTTTGTCCAAGGGTAAAGAGTGTTGAAGAAGGGCCGTAACATGCAATACCGACGATAGCATCAACGGTCGGCACAGTTTGGAAACTCACGTTCTTGGTACGGACATCCCACGAGCGTGTCTCTCTGTGAAGGCTTCAATTTAGTAGGGTTCATCGTTTAGAAGCAAGATTGTTCTCACCCATCCGTGTATTGAATGATGCGGCCATTTTTCGACCATGAGAACCAGCAAGGTCCTAGACTTCTACTCTCCAGTCGACTCAGTATTCGAATAATGTTTGGCGTTTCTCCAACGACAGCTGTCTTTGGTATACTCCAGACTCTGAGGTCACCATCTGCGGTTTGGGTAGCGAGCATGTCAGATTTTTGACGCGAAGAAGAACCATGCCAGGAAAGTCCTGCAATTCGAGAAGGAGCCTTCGATGTCGTCAGACTGTGCACAATCGTAAACAGCGGTTGCAATGTCGCGATCAAAATTGAGCCGTTTAGGAAACTGCGACTTGTCAGTAGAAGCAACGCGTGCAGCATGTGAAAGCAATTTACCCAATCGCAAATGTCCGCGAGTCGGCTGCTGGGGCTATCGCTGTAATGGGATCGTAGATAGTACGAGCTGATATGTGCTCGGAAGTAGAAGGCTCGAACAATATTATATTTCCCTGAGCGTTTCCTGAATACTTGTCAGAACAGTCTCTCACACTCGTCGATATTGTATACATACCAAAGGCAATGTTTCCATTTTTCATCCAAGCTGCCACTCTAATATGTTCGTACGATGCGAAACGAGCAATCTCGTCTCCTGTTGAGATGTCCCAAACAATCGCAGTATGCCCTGCATCATAACTGACAGCCAAACGGCCTGCACCTCTTTCACTGACAGTGTCCGCATATATCCAAAGTACGTCCTCTTGGTGTCGATCGAACCGTCGCTCTATTGCTAATGTATCGTGGTGCAGACAGAGGACAATATTTCTCTGCGCGTATAGGAAGAACGAGGCGGTCGCCGCACAAGGTTGAAACTCGGTGTCAGGATCAGGGGTGAACGAGGCTTGAGAAGGATTTTGCTTAGTAGCTGTTTGCCTTCTCGCAGCAGAGTGCGACCTTTGACCGGAGGGACGGCCAGTCGACATGGCTGAGTAAGGTCTAAGAAAATCAGAACAATGGTCTCTCAGGATTGGCCTCGAGGCAGCGAATCAAGCGGTCATGAATTGGGCCAGGACTTGGTGAACGAATTGGCCGGATACCAGAATAGCAATCGGAAAACAAGGTGTGGGATGCTGTGTATTTCTGCTGTAACGTTGCGCGAGATCGACGTACCGGAAACTTGTGCCAAGCGGATGCAGTCACACCGCGTGGAACGATGAACAGGCACAGATATCCTCAAGCAGTGGTTTGTGCCACGGTAAAAGTCGTCCGCGTCAAGGGCCGACCAGGATGGCCTGCAGCTCGGGCATGCAAGCAACCACTCTTGAAAATTCGAAAAATTGCAAGAATTTTGCTCTTGATAGGAACCGTGGTATGGACCGAAAAATGAGAAAAGGGAGGAAGAGAGAAAGAAACAAGACAATAGAGGCGTACTCATGTTACAAGTTAGCAAATCAGAGGCGGGCGCGTATACCAAAGCCATGCGTGTTCGGCTGGCGTAATATGTGCCTCTGGTGATGAGCCACCTGTTCGGGAAAGCGATCAGGGTGCAGAGCGCCTAGACATTATTGACGGCTTGAACAGAGACCTATCGGTTCGTAGAGATACAATACTATGCCAGCTGGCAGGCGAATACAGGCGAGCGAACTAGAGCCCCAAGGGAGGACAATCTCCAGCGCGGACGGCTTACCAGAATTGCTATTACTGGGCGGGGAGTTCACGCACGAACAAAACGAAGGCATGAGGAGCAGGATGCAGAGAGAAGAAGGGAGGGTTAGGTCGAGTGATTGGCTCAAGAAGCCCCCGCTAGAACGTGCCCAACACGCATCTCGACCTCAAGCTTGTGCATCCTACTAGACTCAAGCAAGATATATCGATTATTGGGCCAAACTTCGACAGCGTCATACTTCCAAGCGACATTCTATCAAATAGGAATCTTCGGACCACTTTACTGGTATTTGTGGTTCGACGACCTTCACGTCCCTTGCGTTGTCGCTGCAGCGTTCACAGGTCACGTTTTTCTTCATCGTACTTGACCATGCGACAGGGCGTCACGAGCGCGTTTTCTCTCACCGCGAGTTCCAGGACATGTGATGAGATTGACGTTGCCGAGTTTCGTGTCATTTGAGCTTGCGGTTGTAGAACCAACGAAAGACGCATGCGACCAAGATTCTTACAGTGCCTGCATCCAGTTGCAGGATGTGGAGATGAAGGCTTCATTTTTTTCGGCCCAAGTAATGGCATACATAGCTGTACTGCTGTCAAAAGGATAAAGGACAAATCGGCTGGAGCAGAGGAAGTTGATCAATTTCCCTTGATAGGCATTCCGGCAGAAGAGGAGAGTGAGTCGTGGCAAGTGACGGACAAGAAAGAGGTTGGGAGCAAATGGGATTCGCGCCGTAAGCGCCCCGCTTCAAGGTGATTGCATATGACTGCGCATCAATTCCGCTTCCTATCTGCCTATTGCAGTAGGGTTTATGCTGATAAACAAGCTGTCGTCCTCCGCAAGCTCTTCTGCCAAAAGGCTATCTAGATACAGTAAAGGAAAAAAGGGGATATCTCAAAATTGGCTTTGTCTCGCCAAGGGGTATCATAATGAGAAGGTAAAGAAAAACGCTTTCCATCGCGTAGGACTTCGCAATGCTCCGACCATGCAAGATGCAGCAAACTTCAAAGGAAATAATAGAAAGAAAAGGGAATCGAAAAATATGATGCAAAGCGAATGCAGAGTGATCCGTGGCACTCTGTTTGGGCCTTGATTCTCAGCTGCGACACGTCTTAGCGTGTCGCCAGCACATAAAAGGCCCGCGCGGATGGTCCAGCCAATGTCTGACGGACGGGCTTAAACGAGTGGACAGCCAAAAGAGATGATAAAAATCTTTGACCAGAAAGAGGTGGTTGGAGTCGGAGGTGAGATCCAGGCTCGCGAAGAAAGAGTAGGGGTCGTAAGTGGCGAATTGAAAGACTGAAAGACGAAACGGAAAAGTTCGTAACGGTCCAGAGGCGACATCCCGCGTTCGTAAGGTAGGGAACGAGTTGTACTGATGAGTGTTAGGACCATGCGCAAAAACTAGTATCCGATGGCACTTACAGTATTATCATCGAGATGAAATCTATTTCTTCATCATGATGGGCTTGCTAGGGGTGTAGCCATTGCTGAAGCCAAAGCTGTTGTAGCTCTCGCAGCTGCTGTCGAGGGTGACCAGGCTGGCGGCCATGGCCATGCCACGCTTTGGGGTCATCCACTGTTCGGCAGTTCTAGGTGGCTCAGGTGCCTCGTCGAGGTAGGCAACGTCGTCATCACCGAAGAGATCCTCGTCGCTGATATAAGAGCTAGCGGGGCCTTGGGGAAGCTGAGGACGAGCAAGTTTCCAAGAAGGGAAGGCAGCGGGTCCATTTGGGGAAGGGCTGCCAAAGAGGATAGATGCATCGCTGGTGTTGCGAGGTCTGGTCATGGTCGATGATGAGGAAGAGAAACCAATCTGGATCGGCTGAGTCGGGTTCGACGAGCAACTAGGAGTTGTAGAGCGTGCGGAAGAGGTAGTAGAGGTCGACATTGTGCAGTGCAGAGCAGCCAGCTTTATACATGTAGGATTATGAGGAGGTCGAAGAGTTGATTGAGGTAGAGAGGCGAGGTGGGAGGCGGCTGCTAAGCGACTGCTGTACCGTGATCCAGACGGTATGCGATGAAGGTGTCAAGTTGTAGGGGCGTGTTCCAGAAACAAGGGTGCGGGTGCTCTGGCCTTCTTGTAGTTCTGGAGGTATGGCCCGGTAGATTGACGTTGATAGTTAAGGTAGCCGGCAAACAAACAGCTACGTGGTAGGCTGAAATCTCCGCACTGTCAAAAGGCGCTAGGGGGGCGCTGCGACCGCCAGCGTATATTTCGATTCATCGTCCCGAGACGCTGGTGGGCCTTTCTCGGTGTTGAAGAGTCATAGACGGCCCAGCGGTGTGAGAACTGAATATAGCCGCTTTGAGCCACGAGACTTGGCACGCTTGACCCACTTGTGGCTAGCAGACCAGTTCGGCTATGTGTTCGGCTTGCCCTATTCCCGCAGCGAGGACAAAAAATGCGACCAGATCTGAGATTTTACACGAAAACAGGGCCCAATTTTCTACTGCGCCGCTGCAGGAGAAGGGGTCCAATACGTTTCGGAAGGGCCATTGAGGTCGCGAGCTTTTGCTCCATGAAACTGCACGTCCAGACGTCGAGGTCTGGGAGCACAAAGGCTCTGTTTGTTGTGTTTCTGACTCGTGTTTCAACACGGTTGCTACTCGGAGACTATTGTGCCCCTGTAACACATCCTCCTTGATACGCCTAACGTGCAATCTCCTCTTGTGCGATATCAGACAATGGTGGAGTTCAGGGCTGGTCGTCGAGCTCTTACAGCCGGCTGGGCGGCATCATCTCGTTCGGAAGATGCAGGGAAATGGCATTGCTTGAGAGGTTGGGATCAACGGGCTAAGTCGGCCAAGCTCCAACGTGTCCACATTACTCGTGACGGGAGTTTGTCGGACCAAGACAGTCCCGAGGGTTCCTTGCGACTTCACATGAAAAATTGCTGTGTCGTCATAGGGTCCACGCCCTTGTGGATACCCTCCGCAGAATTTGATGCTTCAAATATCATCAAATGCCATCATGCCGCCTGGAGCAGACACTATTTGTTGAGCTTATCACGGATTGCGGGCCGCGAAAAACCTATCAACGCAGATTGACGACATCCACGCGACGGGGGACTCTACTTGGATCAGCATGCCAGCACTTTGCAAAAGGTATAATAAATCCAACAGCCACCGGTAATACCGCGCCAAGTGCCTGCATTGGAAAGAGATGACGGTGTAGTCAGAGCTCGGGTATTGCACCAGCACATGAACGAGATAGGGAGGTGGAGTTATGATGCGAGCGTTGGAAGCGCGATAGGCCAGCAGATACCTAGAAGCTGACCACCAGAAAGATGTTGAGCACATCAAATGTAACTCTGCGCATCCTGCACAGTCGGGCCCATGCCGGAGCTTGGACTAGGAGGTCTAGTTAGATTTGGAGCTTGGCGGGACTGTTCAAGAGACGGGCGAAATAATGCTTTGGTTAAGGTCGAGAAAGAATCTCGTATGCTCGTGTCGGGACCCATATCTGGTGACAAGTATGATGCTTTTAGAACTGATACGAAATGTGGCTCTTGGCGAGATCTAAGATTTAGATTGCCAACAGTCGGTATGATTGAATTTGAGCACCTGGTTGCCCCACGACCACCAACCACTCACAAGATATCTCGCAAAACACTCGAGGATGCGTTGTTTTCTTGCTGTTGACGTTGGGCTGATCGCGAAGCGTTCAAACAGGGATTTCAAGCAAGGCTTCCGCGAGTGCAGATCAGCAAGGCCGACTATGACTCTGCGTTCGACCTTGGAGCTGTCGGCTAAGTTGACGTGTTGATCACTTCTCTTTAAGTCACGTTTCCGCCCGACAAGGAGCACTTCATACGGCTTCCTCCAGAGAGCATCCAACGACGAGACAGGCTCACCCTCGGTTGTTGTCTTGATCCACAGCCATTCTTCTTGCAGCTGCACGTCCCAACTGTCGAATAGGCCGTCCTCGCCAAGTACAAGATGGCGGACCGCTGGCTTGTTGGTGATCCAAATGGCAACCACACCCTCGTTGGCCAGGAGAACATCAATGTCCATCTCGAAGATCAGTTGCCTAACATCCCAAACGGTGGGGGAAACTTGGTAGGCCGATCTTCCGGATTTCTCAGTGCGCCTGACAGAAGCGTTGGGCCAGGGAGGATCCATCACGATCACATCAAATTGACGAGGTGTATCAAGTTGCTCGGCGACGTCTCTAACGGCCATGTGGAAGGAGCGCGAATTTGAACAATCGCCGAGATAGAAAGCGGCCCCTGGCGGAATGCAGAAGCTGGCAGGTGTTGGCATGGCAGTTGAGGTGATGTCAAGCATACGAGCAATATCCGAATCGTTGTACAGGTATTTCGGCCAAGGGGATGTTTCAAGCAGGGGTTCGCTCGCAGGCTGCTGATCATCTAGACGTCTCCAGCCAAAGGTATAGCAGTGTGTGGCACCGGATGAAAGTTGATGTAGTAGATCATCTCTGACTGACTCGGCATCGAACGAAGGGTCGTCTGTCTTTCGTTTCCGTGGCAGAGCATGTTCTGCTTGTGAAACGACAGTACGCGGCAACGACCAAGGACCGGAGTAGTTTTGGCGGATGAGGGCCAGAGAAGAAGAGATCAGTTGGGCATACAAATCATCATTGTCAGTGGCCATCTTTTGGCGCAATTTGAGACGGGCAGCTTCTGATTTTGGTTCATGATTTGGGTAAGGAGTTGTTCGAGGGTTGCATGAGATGAGAGATGAGGTTGGGTGTTGTGCAGAGTTTCGCTGGGCATGGGCGATGGAAGTTGGTACATCAATGAGGGCGACCCTGTCTGTTGAATACAGGATGCATGACGACAGCGACGACGGACTTGGTGACAGATCAGAAGTGTTGGACTGCTTGTCTGGCACGCGACTTGTTGGAGATTGCATCTGAAGCGCGTTCTCATGAGAACTGCAGAGAAATTGTCGCAATGGGACGAGCAAGCTCAAACTACAAAGTTGAAAGCGACAGCAGAAGCAGCAGTCATGGCCCGGGCAGTGCGACGAGAAGAACAGAGGCAGACAAAGGGCCGTATCTGACGACGACGAGTATCGCAGTGTGATGGACGCTGGCCGTGGTGGTGATGTGTCGAGTTTTAAAGAAGGAGCGGGATCGTGGAAGGCTTTGTCTTTGTCGGTCTAGAAGGGCGTGTGTGCGTGTGTGCAGACCTCGGCTCCCACAATGCGGGCGCGGCGAGAATCGTCAGCGGCCGCCGTCTCTCCACATCAAAGTCGCTGGTCATGAATACTCAGTTAATCCAGCGCCTTCCTATTCTTGACTCTTCTCGCGTGCCGCCCTCCTACGACCCTATCGTCACACCGACTGCTCTCGTCTGCACTCGACTCGACAAGTTCATATCCACCGTTCTAGACAGAAGCGTCTGCCGAATGACTGTCCACACCCCGCAAGCCAAAGCACGACAAGTTTTGAATTGATGCCCGCGAGCCTCGCCATCAGCGGCAACCATGCCCCGCCGGACCACACACCAGACTCGCGCCGTATGACGCCCTCGCTCTCTCCAGCGCCGCAGACAAAGGCCCCCGTCAACAAGCAGAGCTGGGACTATGTCATGCGCAGCGGTCTGGCCGGCGGTATAGCCGGATGCGCCGTACGTCATTGTCGACCGCACATGCACCCTCCCAACTCACACCCTGTATAGGCAAAGACGGTAGTAGGCCCGCTAGACCGCGTCAAGATCCTCTTCCAGGCTTCGAGTCCTCAGTATGCCAAGTACACGGGCTCATGGTTTGGCTTCTTTCGCGCCATGCGCGACATCCACACAAACGAGGGCACGCGAGGTCTATTTCGTGGCCACTCAGCAACCCTCCTCCGTATCTTCCCCTACGCCGGTATCAAATTCCTTGCCTATGAGCAGATCCGCGCCGTCGTCATCCCCACCAAGGACAAAGAAACCCCCATCCGACGACTCCTCAGTGGCAGCTTGGCCGGCACCATCTCTGTCTGCTTCACCTACCCGCTCGAAGTCATTCGCGTGCGCTTGGCCTTTGAGACAAAAACACAACACAAGACCAGCCTAAGAGAAATCTGCAAGACAATCTACCACGAACACCCACCACCCGTCGGCTCGGCTACCCAACATCTAGACACGTCCTCGGTCACCCGCGCTGCCACCTCGTCCATCTCGGCTACTTCTGCTGCCCTGAACAGAGCGACGCCTGCCTCGGGCATGGTCAACTTCTTCAGAGGCTTCACTCCCACCCTTTGGGGCATGCTTCCATACGCCGGCTGCTCCTTTCTCACTCACGACACAGCTGGCGACTTGATGCGACACCCGCGTATCGCAAAATACACCACACTTCCCGAATCCGAGTCCTCGACCAAGCGCGATCCCAATAAGCCTGTGCCACTCAAATACTGGGCTGAGCTCGCAACCGGCGGCTTTGCTGGCTTCGTGTCGCAGACTGTGTCATACCCGCTAGAAGTCATAAGAAGGCGCATGCAAGTAGGCGGCGTGGTGGGCGACGGCCATCGTCTGGGCATGATGGAGGTCGCTGCACGCATCTATCGCGACACTGGAGTCAAAGGCTTCTTTGTAGGTCTGGGTGTCGGATACATCAAGGTCATCCCCATGGTCGCCACCAGTTTCTTCGCCTACGAAAGGGCCAAGCTCGCGCTTGGTATCTGATCAAAGTTCTGTTTTCCCTGTTTTGATTCCCGTCAAGCCACGTCTTCTGCGGGCTGACATGTGCATTCTGGCGTTTTCGGGCATGGGAGCGATGTTGTTGGGGTTTCTGCTGTTTTTGTGGGGTTTCGTCCTTGCGAGGCGACATGAGTATGTCCGCTGCTTCATAGATTATCTAGATCTGAATCTGACACGAGTTCGATACGTCAATCAAGTCGAAGCGAGACTTGTTATTCATGCAATCACCTGCCATTTGATCACACCATCCCGTACCGATCCAAAAGACACACGTCCATCTCTCAATTGCGTACGCCATGGACAATCGATCACAAAGGTGGATATCGCGTCTCGAAATCCCATGATGGCGCCAACACTTGCACTTCAGAAACCAACACCCAGAAAACGTGAAACCCAGTTGCGCTACTACACCGCTTCCCCTAGTTTTTCTGCTCGTGTGTTCTTCCAAGGCGGCCCCCTTAAGTCTTCCAGAATGCCTGTCTATCCACAATCACATGTCAAACCCATAGGAGCACTGAGGAACCCGAACACGACAAAACAGGCCCATGCGTTTCTTCAACTCCGCCTTCCTGAAACCACACCATCTTCACTCCTGAAAAGCTTGGCTGTGAACTCTGCCCTTGGTCCTTGCAATGTTCCTTGTACCCAACCCCCCTTGACACGACGGAGAAACGGACTACGAACTTTCTGGTTTTCTAGAAGCGTGTTTGCGGAAACCTGAGTCTTTGCGTGTTGTATGTGTGGAGCTAGACATCTGGCTGAAACGGATGTGATGTGACAGCCAAGAGGAAGCCAGGAATCACTTTACAGATTGTGGTCTCGATTGTCTCCACTGATTGCAAACAAACTGTCAAGAGTCAAGAGCTGGGTGGGTTCCTTCTTGACGGAGATGGATGAAGAGGTTGGTGTCTTTGAATACGCCAGAGATGGGTGTATGATTGTACGGGAGGCTCCTGGCTCCTACACATACTCCGTGTCCTAACAGCAACACTCTCGATCTGCTTCTACTACACACCTTGCGTCTCGTCACTTTGTATACACAGAACGTCAATCCCAATAACTCTTCAACGATGCAAAGTCTTGATTTCATAACTTCATCCTCATTGCCCTATCTCCTCTCCCACCATCACTCTCCATACTGCGAACTTCTTTCTACTCCTTCTTAGCCGAAATAGCCCCCTCCTTCTCCATCCCCTCACACCCAGAAAGCCGTCCAGCAACCTCTTCAACCTTGCCATATCCATCGGTAGCGGGATCCCGGTTCTCGGATGCGGCTTTCATGGCGTCGATGCCGGTTTGCTTGTCGCTTTGGGCGCTTTGCTGCCATGCTGTGTTGCCGGTTACGCTGCCGATGACACCCTGGTGATGTTAGTGAGGACTTCGAGAGGTGGAGGGGAAGGGGAGAGGAGCTTACTTCTGCGGCGCCCTTGACGTATTGGGCGTGGCCGCCGATGAGGCTGGGTTGTTGCTGGTTGGTGTCTGACATTGTGTGTGTGTAGTGTGTCTTTGTTGTTTTAGAGAGCCTTGCGATGTGGTTTGTTTGGCTTGAGATGTGAGAAGGAAGGTAAGATGTGTGGTGGTTCTTTATTGATGCTATGAATGCGAGCGTCATTGACGTCATCTTGGACTCGCGCCACTCCTTTGGATCTGTGGGGATTGTGCAAGTCATTTATGCAAGGATCCGATGATGCATAAATGTCTCTTTCCTCCTTTACATCTTGCATGCTTCGACTTGCGCGTAAACTAGTTCTTTGGTTGCCATCATCGCAATTATTGAACACGGAGCTGAGAACGATATTGCAAACACCGAGCAAGTCGACAATGCCATATAGTGCAATGCCTAAAGCCAAGCTTGGTCAAGTCTGATCTTATTTCTGTCCTCTTCTGCCAGGAATCAAGGAGTCATCAAACAGAAGCCTCGCACAGAGATAAAGTATGACTGTCTAACCAGAAGACGCCATCCCATCCATCGCCTTTCATTGTAGCGACCATGATACTTTATGGCTTCACAAACGAGGATTTTCTGGTTCACGGCATCCAAATATGCTGATGTGAGCATTGATCCAGAGGGAGCGAACTACTATGATTATGGATCAAGGGTTGTCTGCTACTGTGCAAAGGCTGCTAGCCAATGGATTGAACCATCTGAGCTCAAGTCAATCAGTACGACGTCTACTCCAGACTCAATCAACAGAACCTCAGACCAAAGACCGTAAGAGCAAGGGCAGAAGCCAATGTTGGACACAGAGCGATGCCAGCTCTCCGAAAAGACTTTCGAAGCCGTGGTTGATGTTCAAGGCGAAGTATTGAGAAGGCAACAACGACGATCTCATCATGCACGCCCGCAACCAGATTATCCTCGACATTGATCCTTCACCCAACGTACAAGCCACCACATATTGAGGGCCATAACTCGTCCACCTTGAATATCGATTAAGAAACGTCGCTTTGGCCTTATCCTCTATTGACTGAAATGCATCCCACAATACTCTCCCGCTATCATCACGAGATCGATGTAGCGATCATCTGCATAAACCGCAAGGACAAAACAAAAGACGCAAATCAAAAGAAACAAAAACAAGCACATCAAAAGAGCTTCGGATCTTTGCCTTGGAGAGAAAAGTTTCGACAAACAGAAAGTCAAAAGCTTCTGTTCGTTTTTGTCTTGAGAATTAAAGCTCCGATTCAGTGAAGCAAGTCCCTTCGCTTTCGCTTACCCAAGTCCCTGATACCAAGGATCGGGAGGTCGTAGGTGCGAGTTCTGCTCACGGTGTTTGTTGTTACTTTTTCTTACACGACTTGCTAGCAAACGTCCTTTTCTATTGCTGAACGGCTAGGCTACCTGCGAACATTCTTCTTGATATTTTGAGTCTGCTTGAATCATGGCAGAAATCACAATTCATGCCAGCTTACCAAAATCTACAGACAAGCTTGTGAGAAGAAATGTTATCGTGGGAGACAAGTCATGAACAAGAAGTTATGTTGATTGATACGAATTCGAGCTAAAGTTGAGTCGATGACCACAACAGCCAGAAGCAATAGCCATAATGAATGAGTGTCTTGGTTCGCGGCAGTCTGTTGAGAGCTGAAAATAAAAAAATGTGGTCGAAAAGTGCAGCGAAGGATCTGGGTTATAGGCCTGACCTAAAGATAGCCACCAGAGCCATCTCATGCTCGCCATCAGACTCGATAGCGAATGCTCTGAGTCTGGGAGCAAGGTTTCGAAGTACCCCAATATCTCTGGCGGCCACGTTCTCGATTGCTGCATGGTCTCGTTCAGGATCATGTTTTGTGATTCGTCCAAGACGCAGGGCTTGGAGATTGGGAAACAATGGTGCTCTGAGGCTTGTCCATCTGTTGAGATCATGTTCCTACATGAGTTGGCAGTCAGTCAACAGTGGACAGCTATCGGCGAGAGACTGTAGGCAGGACTGTGTGACCGAGTTAAAAGCCAAAATGCCAAACTCCAATCGGAGATCACGAAGCTGTGGGAAATTCGCGATCCAGTTTTTGAAGTAGCCATCTGTAAGCCAGGAGTATTTGGCCGGATCAGGCTTGCGTTTTTGTTGGTCCAGTACCCACGAGTCATACCTCATAATGTGACACTTCTGCAGGTTTGACAGTCCAGAGATACAATCCATGTCTACACGCGAGACTTCGTTGTCGTGATCAATCAGAAGGCTCAGACGCACCAGATTGGACAGGTAGCTGATGGTTGAGAGAACGCTGCCACGTTCATCGGTTTCGATGATCTCAAGTTGCAACTCAACAAGAGTAATCGGCGGACTAGACAGAAGAGTTGCGAGTACAGATGATCTGCCAGTTAATGACAAGTCTTTGAGGCTGGGAAATGGATGGGAGATAGAGATATCGTTGAGGAATTGCCCTAGAAGTTGACCATTGGAAAACCTTTCAAGCCAACCATTCACATGAAAAACTTCGAGTGATTGGGAACGCGACAGGAATGTCAATGTCTCTGTAGAAAGGAGATGACCACGGTCCACATAGAGCTTGCGCAGGCTAGTGCAGCGCTTGAGGAAATCGTTAAGAAGCCCTGGATTGTTTCCACCAATAAAACCAGACCCCGCGCCTTCAGTCAAGGTAAGCTCTTCCAATTGAGCAAGTAATGTGCCCTTCCACATTACCACTGCGTGCAAGACGTCTGTTGGGATGTAATTCAGATGAAGACGACGCAAAGCCGAGAAACTCTGTAAGAATGTCATGAAGTTGCTCGGCGTGTTATCGCGAATATCGGGAGATGTGATCACAAGCTCTTGAAGCTGGGTACAGCATGCTGCTATCGTCTCTAAGATGAAGTTGTTCATACTGCACCGTGTGTACCGCACCGTGCGCAATCCTTTCTGCAGGCAGCGACGAAGTTGCGCAACGGAAAGCGAACCGCCGGAGAACGACATGGCCTTCAGCAGTGGGAATTCAAGTCCATTGAACAAGTTCCAAGAGGTATCGTCATCAAGGCACCAGTCATAGATCATGTTGGCGTAGTGTTGACGTCGTTCTGGTGTTCGGACTTTGGCCAACGCTTTCTGGGTAGAGTTACGCCATAGCATGCCAATGCAGCACTTGTAGAATGCTGGGCTCACCGTGACGGCAGCGAAAAGGGAGGCGTTGTCCCCGAAAAGGTAATTGAAGGTATTTTATTGAAGCTCAGCTGGCAAACCGTCGAAGCCAGTAGCGCTTTGACGCTGTAATGCAAGAGCCATGTTGAAGGATCTTTACAGTCAAAGTGCTGGTCAAGTGTGATGCGTGGTGAAGTCGAAATGAACATGTGTCAGTGTGCCAATAACTCGTGTTGACCTTGATATCTGAATGACTGATGCAGAAGGCGCGAAGAGATGAAATCAGGACAAAGCGAGGTGAATTTGAATCACAAGCTTGACCCGTTTCGATGGTGGATGTCACTTAGCTTGGTGCTGTCTGGACGATGCTCGGATGCGAGTCGAATACGAGTGGCGAAGAGGCAGAACCAGGATAGAACGTGCGAAAGTTGATTTGCACGCTGCAACTGATTTGAACACTTAGCGCTGAGTGGTGGGATGTTCGGTCGATGTGAGAAACGAGTTGAGTGAGAGAGGTATGGAGACGAGCTTAAGAATAAGCGTGAAGGGATGAGCGATCAGATCCAGGTTGGTCTTGGATCCATGGTGAGTAAGAATTGAGATTGATGTGTGTTTGAGTTACTGTGTCGGGATGATAGTCAGAGACAGTCGTTTGGAAGTTGCAAACGTTGGGAAGTCGCGAACGAGGCAGTAAGCGACGCCTTGGCGGTTTTAGCCGACGAGCGATCGTTCCCAACAAGATCGGGATGTGGAGGAAGGCGTAACCAACAAAGTCACTTGAGCGAAGAAGATGAGGAGATGGAAAATAAATGTTCAAAATGGTGGATTACTGATTAAAGTACTAAGAGTACATTGACCTCTCCCTTCCGTGGTATATTGCAAAAAAGATAAGAGTCGAAACCAATAAAGAGATACGAGAAATGATAAAAAGCTTCGTCGAGCACATTCATACACAGTCTTCCTTTTCACACAGCTCGCTTACAGAGCGAGGACAGCGGCGGCGGCCAAAAGACCGGCGGCACCGGCACCGACCTTGGCGGCGGCACCAGTGTAAGAGGCGGGGTGAGAAGAGGAGGGGCTGGCAGCAGAGCCAGAGCCAGCGGCCATGGTGCCGTTAGCGGAACCAGAGCCAGCCATGGTCGAGTTGCTCTTGGCGGGCTTCATGGTGGCAGGGTAGGCAGCGCAGGTAGCCATGGGAGCAAGAGGGCAGGTCTCGTCCTGGCAGATGCTCTGGAGCTGAGCACCCTGGGCAGGAATGACAGTGGTGGGGGGAGCGCAGCGGACGTTGAAGATGGAGTTGAGGGCCTTGCCGACAACAGCAATGTCGTCCTGGGTGACACCGAAGGAGGAAGCGGCAAGGGCAACCTGCTGGATGAAGTAACCGACCTCTGCAGCAGAGAGGTCCATGAATCTGTGGACAGCAGCCTGGGAGCCGAAGCCAGCGTAGCTAGGGAAGCCAGTGGCAGAGCAGCCGAGGAGAGCACCGAAGTACTGGTACAAGTGGGTCATGAGCTTGTACTGGTTGGATGAGGTGCCGTTGGAGGGCATGTTCATGGTGAGAGGGACGGCACCGCCATCGTCGAGGAAGTTGATGGAGACACCAGAGCTACCGCCACGGTTGGAAGAAGCAAGACCGCCGTTGAAGTAAGGAAGGAGGTTGACCTCAGTGCCGTTGAATTCACCCTTGGCAAGGATACCGGGGACAGCGTTCATGTTGGGCTTGGTGTAGTTACCAATGACAACAGTGTTGACGAGGAGGGTCAACAGGGTCAACTGGTTGGCGCCAGTGTTCTCCTTGAGGAGAGCAGTGGTGTACTTGTCACAGATGGATGCGTTCTGGGCAAGAGCAGGAGCAGCAACGGCAGCAAGGCCGGCAACGAAAGTGGAGGGACGCATGGTGAGAGAGTGGTGGTTGTGTGTGAGGTCGAAGTATGAAAAGAACGTGGATGAGCAAGAAAGAAGAAAGAGTGGTGGGCTGTCTCAAGCTTATGTGGTTCTTCATTCCTCGAGCTGTCTGTGGTCATTCCAAATTGGGCTCGTCCCCTTGGTCGGGGAAATAAGACACAGCAACGTCAATGGCGCATGAATAGGAACAGGAATGACACGCGGGAAAGCAGCAACCTTCTGCTTCCATAGAACCACTGAAGCCGTTCGTTTCTCCAACGTCTGGCTGTATTGGCCCATCGGAACAATTGGTCGTGACGCTCCTTGCTTCTCCCATACACAGAACATACATCTTTCTTTCCCTTCGCATATCTCTGGTCGTCGACGAGTTGTATTGTTGTGAGGCAGTGTTGTGTAGCCGATGGGAATAACCTCGAGACCTGACAAGTGCCCCTGCGTGACCCAACGGCGATCTTGGAGATCATGGACGAATGAGGAACGGCGGCGCATGTTGCGGGAAATTTCTGTGAACGGTCAAAAAGCCAAATACCAATGTTTTGGGCTTACCAGCCAATCAAGGCAAAGACATTACAGTCCAGGGACGTTGAGATGGCCGTGCACGAGTGCGGAGTGCGCGGAGATTCAAGCCTTGGTTTTAAGCATACCAGTAGCCTGCCATTAGCGCTCTGTAGCGTGCCGTTCGCCAGAGCTAGACCACGAAAGCAAGCATTCCACAGCAGAAAACGGGAGAGGACAGGAAATTGGGAGTGGTCGAAGAATGCCATATTGGTATTTTGCCTGCTTGCGCCCGCGCCCGTTGCGATGAGCCGCCCCCAAAACAACGCCAGTGACTTGCGACCAGACCGAAAACAAACAAGTCCCCTCGTAACAAGACTGGGCAGTGGATGAACTAAAACGTGGTCAGATGATGGTGCTGAGGGTTGCGGATAATCTATTTTGTCGCGAAGGCGCTCTTCTTCAACCATGTCTCCATGTCCATCATCTGTGGGTGGATGGAGCGCAGGTTGGAAATGTCGGCCTTGTATCCATCAGATGCAAACCAACCGATCATATGGCCGAGCTCGGTGACCATGTAAGTCAGGACAGAACCAAGCCCCCAGAAGGTGGTTCCTGCAGGGGAGCCGGTTGCGTTCTCAAAAGCCTTTGAGATTTGAGGGAAGGTGAGTTCGTCGCCAGCCAAGCCGCGGGCTTTGTGGTTCCATTCCTCGGGGTGGGTGAAGGCCTGTGCTGCGAAGAAGCCAATGTCTGCGGTAGCGACCCATTGAAGAGGCTTGGTGTCGCCAAGGTGGTTGTGCAGGGCGGTCAGGAAGACCTTGGTAGGGAAGCCCGGTTGCAAGTTGTCCATGAAGGCGACGGGTCTTAGGATGGTCCAGCCCATGGCTTGAGCCTTGTCGCGCAGGTGGATCTCAATAAGTTGCTTGGTCTGGAAATGGGGAATAGGAGTTGCATTGTCCCAGCTCTTGTCGTCACCGCCACGCTCGACACTGCTGTAGACAAAGTGCTGGACATTGTTCTTGACACTTTCGTCGATGAGGTCGGTGCCCTGCTTGACTTCGCCCTCAAAGGTCACGCCCTTGCCCATGGAGATCTGCACCGAGTAGACACCCCAGATTGGTTGTTGGGCGATTTTGTTGGCGGCTTCGAAAAGAGCAGGAACATCATCGAGGTTTCCCTCGACGAGCTTGATGTTGTTGGCTCTTGCGGCGAGCTTCTTTGCGCTACCGCTGCTGGAGTCTCTGGTGACGGCCAGAATGGTAAAGTCGTTTGCATTGGGCAGTGCAAGGAGAGCGTCAATAACTGAGCCACCCTGCTTGCCGGTAGCGCCGGTGATGAGAAGGACGCGAGACATGATGAGTTTCTGTGAATAACGAGTATGGTCAGGGAGCAAGAGATGCAAATGCAGAGAAAGAGACAGAGGCCGAAGCAGCAGGGCCGACGAAGAAGGACATGGCTGCAGCAGACTTGTCACATGCTAAGTCAAGCAGTCCGTCATGAGCATTGCACCCTGTCGACGGACTTGTCGAGGGTTGGGTGGTGGACTGCAGGTTCCGAGCGGGCGCGTCGTGTCGTGGTCCGACGCTTCGGCGCTCGATTTGTCGCGAAGTCTGCTCTGGCGATCACCGGATCCCCATGCACCACCTGTCCGAGACGTCTGTCTAGGTGGTGCAAGATGCAGCGCTTCGGAGAATTAAGCGCTCATCATAGACGTGTGATACACTGCCTTGTAGAAACCATGCCGTGCTGCTGTTGCTGCTGCTGCTCTTACCACATTACTGACCTCCCTTGACAAGACGTCTCTTGCCCATACAGACCTCAGCCATGGCCTCGGACACCAGATCAACGCGGCTCAACACGGCGCACTCGCTGCTCGCCGCCTATGGCTCCCTCTCGCCAGACGCCATCCTCGACCACCTCGACGACAGCTGCACACACCAGGCCCTGCCCGCCTCGCTGGGCATGCCTCCTCGCTCCAAGGAAGAGTTCAGAGGCCACGCCCAAGGCATCACCTCCATCTTCACCACCTTTGCCATGGTCCCGCAGAACATCTACGAGGACGACGACAACAACGCCGTCGTCATCCACGCCCTGATGGACGGCCAACTGAACAAGCCCGGCATGGGCCCCTGGAAAAACGAGTGTATAATGCTGCTGCGCTTCACCCCCGACGGCTCCAAGATCACTCAGATCAGAGAGTTCGTCGACAGCGCAAAAGCCCTCGAGATGCGCAACAAGGTCAAGCCCAAGAACTTCGACTCGCACGCCGGCGGCCTTCTCTCCACAGTCGGCTGGGTTGTCTCTACCACTGTTCCCGTCGCCTTGGCCGGTGCCGCCGTGCTCTTCTTGACCGGAAGAAAAGACCTGCTTCGTCTGAGATGAGGGAAATCCCCGTTCTGCATGCCAATGCTGACGCTACATGTAATGCCCCCCTTCCGAATGTCTACTATACAACCTTGTCTTGTCTACATGGCTGTGCCGTCTTTGTGATACAGTCCCTTGTCCAAGCGAGCATCGCACAATCTGCTTGCATGTTGCTGAGCCTTCCAGAGCTTCTGTCATGCTTGCATATTTATCGCGTGGCGGAAGATGACAAGAGCTGAAAACAAGTCCCTTGTCGTAGAGACATGCACTACTTTTGTTTGTGCATAACAAGTACTGTACCTGTCCCTCGAAAAGGCCAAGCCGAGCCTCGAAGCTGCGCTGGCCGCCCATCGATCTCGCTGCATGAACCATGAAAGAATGTCGATCGCTGCAAAACGCCCACAGGGCACTTCTATAGACTACACCAAATACCGATTCTTTATCTTCTGCAATAGTTATTCCCATCCGACCAAAGAAATGAACCCCAATCTTCCCACTCTACCTTTATGCAAGAACTAAACCTTCTACCTGCCCTGTCTGCCCACCCACACCCAACCACCCAAAAAGATAACACATTACGAGAAACATTCAAACGCTAAAGAACCATGGCAAAGAAGCTTTTTGGTGGGCATATCCATGCAAGCCTACTGCATCGGCTCTCCTCAGCTTCCAAAAAAAAAACACCGAAAGATAAAACCCTGGCACCTCTCCTAGTGACGCGTCGATCTTGCCCATGCTTGATAATTTGCATGTTTGTTGCATCTGCATCCGTGTCCGTACCCCAGAGAACTTCACATGTCGTCAAGACTTGCTGTTGTCCACACTTGCCCAACCCGCGCTGGAAAACACAACAGTCCTGCTTGCTTGCGATTGACAGGGGCAGATCCCTGATGATATTTCAGCAAAAAGGCGGTTGCCTGCCTGCATTGGGTGGCAGACAATCTACGGGTGTCCGTGATTCCGGTGCTGTCTTTGTGGGTGGTTTTGCGGCCGTACCACTTGTGTCCTCTTCTTCCTTTGGATATGCATACAATGTACGAGGCGTGTACCAGGACAAAGAGGGCGTGAAATGGAACAAAATACGTTGAAAATTATCTAAATTGATCCATAAACACAAAAAGAAGAGAAGAAAACTTCTTTGCTCGTGTAACAAATCAAGAATATGACAGAGAACAAGAAAAGCACTTGCTGTAGTGAACTAGAAAGACACATACAAGAAAAGGGGGGATAACATCAAGAAGCAGAGGACAAGAAAAAGGTGGCAAGCAAACAAACAAAAATCATTACCGTGCCGCCTTTGAGCCGTTAAATGGCAAACACGACCGCCTTGCGCATCGCCGACAACCAAAACATTCAGTCGCTCCTCCGGGTAGGGGCATAGTCCGTCGGACATTGTGCATGTTGATCTTCTAGATGACAATGTCGTCAAACTTTTGCGTCTGTCCAAGCGCGGCGGCCTTAGCATACGCAGCCCGCTCCTCGAGGTCCTTAGCTTCGGACATCTTCCACTCGCGAATGACGTCTGCCTTGCGGGCCTCGCTGCGAGGCTCAAAGGCCATCTCGAAGGGGTCCGGCTTGACGATAAGGAGAGAGTTGCACTTGTCGGTGGGCACCTCGATCTCTCGGCCGGTGGCAGGGTCGACCTTGCGCTTGAGATTGTACGCCCACGCTAGCGCACCGCAAGCCACAATGAGCTCGTCCTGCGTCAATGACATGCCGAGACACTGTCTTTGTCCAAAGCCGAAAGATGTCATGCCCTTGATGTTGGGGTGTTGTGTCAGCGGCTCTTGGAAGGTTGGCCATCCGGCCTCGAGCCAGCGTTCTGGGCGGTAGCTCTCTGGATCGGGGTACTTGACTGGGTTCAGGAGGAATGCACTAGATACAGACGTTAATATGTAAAAAGCCAACGAGAGCACTGATGAAACTTACTAGTCGAGAGGCAGGATACGAATACCCTTTGGAATGAAGTAACCACGGTAGTAGTCGTCCTGCTCGGCTTCGTGTGCGACACCGGTGGGAACGTTAGGGCGCCATCGCATAGATTCTTTGATGCATGCGCGGAGAGTGGGTAGCTTTGGGAAGTCCTCGATGCTGGGCATGCGTCCTCCGAGTTGTTCGTCGATTTCGTTCTGCACCTTCTTGAGCCATTCAGGATGGTGGACCATGGCGACAAGGAAGTAGTTGAGAGGACCGGCAACAGTGAAGATGCCAACCAGTGCGAGCATACCGAGAACAGAAGATGCCTCGTAGTCACCAGATAGATTGTTGGTCTTCTCAGTTTCGAGGAATTGCTTGGTGAAACTCCAGCGAGCGGTACCTTGCTTCATCTGAGTCTTGACGCGGACAAGGTTCTCCATCCACCAGCGCTGCTGTTCGTCATGACGCTTGTGTTCGGCCTTCTTCCAAGGATTGATGACTTCGGGGAGTTTCCACAGAGGTGTAATGATGTTAGTGATTGGGCCGGCAGGAGACATCTGAGTGAGTAGACCCCAGGCACTACTGATGCAGTATTCGCTCAAGCTTGGGTCATCCCAGTTGAGTGTGCACATGATTTTGGAAGCCATGTCTTCGAGAGTGTAGTTGAAGGCGTCGGGGTTCTCAAGGAGACGGAACATCCATCGCTTGACTTCATGTTGCATGACACCGTAGTAGCCAGCGTTAGTGGCCTGAGTCAGGTAGCCATGTGTGAAGCGACGTTGTCTGGCCCAGTATTCTGTGATATGTTAGTCCATGGAGAAGGACATAAGACAGGATATGACCTACGGTTCTTGCCCATCAAAGGAAGGTACTCCATGGAGCCATGGGTACTCTTGGAGTCGAAGAGCGAAGGAACGGCAGGTCTATCGGAGTTGTACTTGGCTTTCTTGACAAGAAGTTCTTCGGCAATCTTCTCATCAGAGACGATGATGAACTTCGTGCCAAGCATCTCGGTATAGTAGATGGGGCCATGAATGTCTGCAAACTCCTTGAACTTGATCCACATCTTCTGAATGGGCATGTCGTGGATGCGTCCAATGATCGGAAACAGCTTTGGCCCAGGCAATTGGTGCTCTGCCTCTGCCTTCTTGGGACGCCGTACATTGTTGAGGATGGATATGGCCACGAAGGCCACAAGGGCGATACCGACAGCGGCTAATGTGAGGGGCTGCATTGTGACTTACAGAAAGAAAGAAACGAGAAGGAGTCCAGAGAGCGGGAGGACAGAGATGTTAACTCGAGCAGAGCAGACCATCGAGACTCAAACGTGCCGTGAGCATGACAATATGCTCGAGTCTAAGCTCATGTGGTAATGATGGGTCGATCTGCGATGAGACAGTTCGGAAAGGTTCCAACAGGGGGTTTTGGGTGTGGGCATGCAAGCCCAAGAATCGTCGCTGCACGATGATTCATGAGATCTGCTCGCACGAAAGCGAGCACACGCCCAACACAAAACCGCAAGGCTGGTTCCATGAATCGCAGCAAGTATCGGCCTCGTTGCTGACAGAGACAAGCATAACCGTGTAGGAATCGGAAAAGAACAAAGAGCTTGAAAAAGGACGTCCTTTGTTACCAACATGTTGGTCAGATTCTGGAAGTCCCTTCGCAACATGCTGATGAGATCCTCACATGTAGCAACGGTAAACACGAAAGGCAATTGGGTGAGAAGGTCGGAAAGATCTGCCTTACTGCATGATGCGTTGCATGGGTAAAGGAGCACTTACGTTGACACATACCAAAGCCCACAGCCAGGCCTTCCTTGGAAATAAAATGGCAAGGCTGGCAGCTAGCCAAGGGAGGCTAATCTCAAGGTGAAGCTTAGCTGGGATACCGACGCTATGGAGGCCACACCCGCAGCGAACAAGTCACTACTGGGGTGCGGCACAACTCAATCTGCTCGGTTATCTGGGGCCAGGCAGGGCCAGTCGCGGGTACACCAAGATCGAAACATCATGTCCCATGGGAAAGTGGGGGCGAGATATGTGGGTAACACAGTACAGCAACAACAATAGCTGCCTCGCACGGCGTTCTCGTGGGCAAGGCAGTGTAACAGCGGTCGAGACAGCGGGTCCGGAATGGAGCACTGTGGTATGATAGTTCCGCTCGAAACTCGAGTCCGAGACCGAATCTGAGAGCTTGAGCAAGTGCAAGTGCAAGATTTTGGACGATCAGGAACGTGTGACTGGCGGGACGACTTTCGGAGTTGCTAGGATTGCGTGGGATGTGAAGAAGGAGCAGTGATGAGCAGTGCTCCTGCACAGGACGTCGTCGTGTCCTCGGCCCGCGCCGACGCACAGACAAAGCATCAGGGCTTGTCAAGCAAGGGGTTGTTTGCACGCCTAGATGCTTAGAGCATTGAGAGGCGTCTGTAGTGACAAGGTGGTGGTTTGTGTGGCTTGGTTCCCCGGTCGCAAAGTCGAATAATGTCGCCGTCATGGGCAGCAGCAGCACTAGCAAGGCATGTGTGAACGTTGATCATGTCAATCATGCTCGTCATGAAGCTCTTCCGTCGGACTCTCTTGGAGACCCGAAACCATTGTCACGCTGCTCCGGCATGGCCAAACCACCGACCTGCGACCCTCTCGTACCTGTCTTGGGCGTGTCGGAGATTTGTGAGTGCGAGCAAGAACTACACAAAACCATGGTCATATCCCGTTGAAAAGATGCATCTGCTCTCGTTATCCAAGATCAATTCTCCGAACTGTCATCAACATGACGACCAAGATGGAAACTAAGCCTCTGGGCTCTTACCCCAAGTCTGGCATCGACGTTCTTGTCGTCGGTACTGGTCTTGCAGGTTTGACTGCTGCTCTCGAGTGTATCCGCAAGGGCCACAATGTCAAGGTCCTTGAGCGCAATGCGACCATTAACACCGCTGGAGACATGTACTTCATGGGTCTCAGCGCTACCCGCTTCTTCAACCACTGGCCTGAGATGAAGAAGGAATACGACTCGATTGGTCTCCACGATGCCTGGATCGAGACTTTCCAGCACTCTGGTCAGCAAATGATCAAGCCCCTCAGAGTTGCCGACCGTCTGAAGGCTCAGGGTCTCGACCCTGGCACTCCCCCCGGCACCTTCCAAATGCGTCCCCTCGTCTACAAGATGTTCGTCAACCAAGTCGAGTCTCTTGGCGTCAAGGTCGAGTTCAGTCGCCGTGTCGTCGACTACTACGAGGACATTGAGAACGGCAAGGCTGGTGTCGTCTGCGATGACGGCCAAAAGTACGAGGCCGATATTGTCATCGCCGCCGACGGTGTCGGTTCCAAGTCTCAGAAGCTCGTCGGTGGTCAGGTCAGAGCAGTCTCCTCTGGCAGAGCCATGTGGAGAGCCGCTTTCCCCATCGAACACCTCGACAAGGACCCCGAGGTCAAGGAGTTCTTCTCCCTTGTCAACGGCGAGAACCCCATTGTTCGTACTTGGCTCGGTCCCGGCACTTATGCCTTGACTCTGACCCGTCCTGACACCATGATCTGGATCATGAACCACGACGCCACGGGTAGCGAAGCCGAGTCTTGGAGCAACACTATCGATCACGAGGAAGTTTTGGTGGGCATGGACAAGGTCCCCGGACCCAATAAGTGGGCACCCATCTTCAAGAGACTTGTCAAGTGCACACCAGACAACACCATTATCAACTTCGAGCTTCTGTGGAGAAACCCTCAGCCCACTTGGTTGTCGCCCGGCGCTCGCGTCGTCCAGATTGGTGATGCTGCTCACTCTTTCTTGCCTGCCTCTGGTAACGGTGCTACTCAAGCCATTGAGGACGCTGTCACCATTGCTTCTTGCTTGCAACTTGGCGGTAAGGACCACATCGACGAGGCTGTGCGTGCCCACGTCAGAGTCCGGTAAGTCACAAAAACTCCCAGACCCACAAATATCTGTCTAACATAATTCTAGTTTCATCCGCAACTCTTGCGCACAGAAGCTCGGCTTCAGCAACGCGGAGCTTCTTCAGGACACCGACTGGGAGAAGGTAAAGCTCAACCCCCGCATAGCTGCCCCCAAGCTTCCCAAGTGGGTCTGGAGCCACGACCCCGAGCACTACATCCACTCAAACTACGACAACATTGTCGATGGTATGAAGAAGGGTATCAGACACGAAGACGATGAGCGTGTCCCACCCAACTACCCTCCTGGCTACCGCTACGAGCCATGGAACATTGATGAGATCATGGATGCCATGAGAAACGGCAGACCTGTCGAGCTCGGTGCTGGTGACTGGGATTAGACGTTTTGTGCAGAATGGTACGAAAAGGCGTTCATGCGTCAACTAAACATGTTAATGAGGGATTGTTTTAAATACAGCGAAGCATGGGGACTGAAAGATGGCTATCATCACTGCAACTAGTACCCGGGCGTTATATATCATGAATTCACGTTATAATTTCATTTCATCTCTCTTCCTCTGAACTATACTCGTTTACGAATCCAGTCCTTTCCCAAGAACCTCCCAAGCAGAAGCAGCCTTCAGTATGTCCATTTCATGCCATCTCTTGCCTACGAGCTGCATACCGACCGGAAGCTTGCCTTCATCATCGCTGGTCTCCGACCAACCACAAGGAATGGACATTGCAGGGTGCCCAGAACAGTTGAATGGTGCAGTATTCAACGTCACACCCACGGCCTTTTGTGCAATCTCCATGACACTAGTGTAGTTGCAGTGCTTGTTTGCCACAGTAGGCGTGGTCGGCGTGATCAAAATATCAACCGTCTCAAACACCTTGTCATACTCTGCACGGAGTTGATGGACGAGCATGTGAGCCTTGCGCGTAAGCGAAGGCCCATATTTAGTTTCCATGTGCTCGGCGTTGAGCACAACATTGATGACAGCCGGGTTCTTGTAGACCAACTTGTCGTAGAACATTTGATCCGTGGGGTTCGGCTCGAGCCCTGGCAAGGGGTGCGAGAGCAGGTCGGAAGCCCTGTTCTCGAAGAATCGCGGAATCGCCTCGCGGCCTGCGACGGTCCAAATCGACGGACCTAGCAGATGCAGTGGCACCGATACCTCGTGGACTTTCGCCCCGAGCTTACCAAATCTCTCCGCTGCAGCCCTGACGATTGCGGCCACGTTGGTGTTCAGGCCGGCGATCTCCCATGCTTCTTTGAGGATGCCGATCCGGAGCCCGTTTGCTGCTGCTGATGCGGTCCATTCGCCGGCTTCCTTTTTAGCTGTCTGCCACTCGGCAAGGAGCCTGGTGTAATCGGGTACGGCTTGACGGAGAGGAGTTTCTGGTGTCTGACGAGGGTCGATGCCATCATAGCCTGCAATGACGCCAAGCAAGAGTGCAATATCCTCAATAGATCTTGCCATGGGTCCTGTCGAGTCGATCATTGGCAGAATGGAGACTATGCCTGTGTAGGGGACCAGTCCTGTTGTAGGCTTGAGCCCATAAAATCCACCAAAGGATGCTGGTGCGCGAATGGAGCCTCCTTGGTCTCCACCAATCGCCATATCCACACCCTCTTCCTCAAGTGCGTCTGTCTTGAAGGTCAGGCCGTTCTTCTCGTTCCAGTCTTTGACGTCCTTGGCCGAAACTAAGGAAGCACAGCCTGAGCTACTGCCTCCAGTCATGTAGCCTTGGGCCCAAGCATTGTGGACTGGTCCACTGTCTGCTGAAACAGAGGTAGGAAACAGACTGAAGTTCTCGCATACTGCCGTCCCAGTGATTGTGCCAGAGGCTTCGAGGATCCGTTTGACCACAGTCGCATCAATTTCACTGATAGCATGTTTTCCACCCTTGAATAACTCGGGAGCAGTACCTAAGCGTAGAGGAGCTCCAGATACACTGACATTATCCTTCATGGCAAGGGTCTTTCCGGCAAGTGCTGTGCTTGTTGGAGAGGACGCCTTGAGGTCTGTCTAATGATTCTGTCAGAGACTCCATTGAAGCTCAGATCAACAAGAAATTGACCCACCTTGTGCGACCAAGCATTAAGAGGGTTCTCTTCTGAAGTCGGTCTTTTCCATTTCCGCGCACCACCTTCCACTGGCGTCGGCTCAAGTCTTGGATCGATATATTCGGGAAAAGCTGCTACAGTCGAAGCCACGGCGTCGAAGCTGTTTTGCAGTAGGAGAAAGTCCGTCTCCTCTTGGCTGCCGACTGGGATGGAGAAACCTCTTCCTTTCGCAGCAGCATGCAATTCCTCCTTGGTGACCGTGGGCCTGACAAGTTAGACTCGCTACTTCTACTCATCTATTAGGGTGTCGGAAGTCTTACAAACTACCCTCCGCGAGCGATACTATAGACATGTTGGTGTGAATTGGACTTCGAACAAACAATGGAAAGAGCACGCATCGTAAGACATCTTTTGATGAGGATGTTACATCGATAAGCGGCCAAGTGGTGGCCGATGGGGTAGGACCGACCGCTTTTGGTTGTTGGGGTCACTATTCTGACCCCGCCCCCACTTTTGATAGCCGACAAACAATTCGTTATCGATACGGGAAAACACATCCTTGGGAAGAGAGAATAAAAGTACAATCCATCTCGATGGCTATGGGAGCACATAACAAAGTCTAGATAGACTGTCCCCGAAATTTGACATGCTGCTCTCGGCGGACAATCCTCATCCGCATGTCGCTCTGCATAGCGAAGAAGTAAGTCTTGACTGAGAATGGATGTGCCTTATCTACCAGCTCGAACTCAAATTTCTTGACCATCTGAGCAACAAATTTATACAGCTCGATCTGTGAACGTTAGTTTGAGCGACGAAGCACATAACGTTCGTTTCCTTACCATTGCAAGATCTCGGCCTGGACAGGAGCGTGGACCGATGCCGCCAAAGTTAAAAAGCGCAGCCTCCAAGTATCGCGCTGCAGATTCGTCTCCTAGCCATCGATCTGGATTGAAGACATCGGCATCTTGGCCAAATATTGCTGTGTCCCTGTTTTGTGCTAGGCTGCTTATGCCTACTACTGTTCCAGGAGGGATTAGTTGGCCATCGACTGACAGTCCGCCGTCAGGGACAATGCGATACAGCTGGGCTGGTACTGAAGGATACATCCTCAGACTCTCCCTTACAACCGCTTTCAAGTAAGGAAGCTTTTGCGTCTGCTTGTATGACAGCGGCTCGTCAGAATCGACATTATCGATCTCATCTCTTAGCTTTTGAAGTACTGCTGGGTTGGTGCTCAGATGATACAGAGCCGACCGCATTGCGATAGCCACAGTATCGGCTCCAGCACCACTGTGATCCCAATGTAAGCAACGGTAAGGGCAGGGCATGTTTCAATAAACTTACGTGACTGCGAAAGCACCCTCTACGACTTCGAGATGTGTTGTCGGCTTTCCTTGGGCGTCCTTGTAGCTGAGGAAGTAGTCAACCATATCAGGTTCGACGCCGCTTCGATCAGCCTCCGCATGCTGTCTAACCTTCATAGATGACCATTCAAACGACTCTTGGATAGGATTCTTGACGCCGAGAAGACGTGTTATGGGATTGTTGAGCCAGGCAAGCTGACCCCACACATGCCCAAAGATCGTGGATGCCGTCAACAGACTATTCAGAATACCTTGAAGATCCATCCCCTCGGCACTTGCAATTGAGCCAAGCGGCTCTCCATAGCAAAGCTGGCCTATAATGTCCCAAGTTACCATCTCAGTATAATGGCACATATCGATGACTGTACCCTCGAGAGCAGGCTTTTCAAGTGATTGCCAGAGTTTGTCCAAGCAGGTTTGCATAGCATCTTCTTGTCGCAGAAGAACAGTCATCTTGAAGGCAGGAGCAAATCTGCGGCGGATGCCAGCATGAACTTTCGGATCTTGGGTAGCCAGTTGATTTGGTGCCCCTTCAGGACTCTGAAAAGCAGAGTACC
This sequence comes from Aureobasidium sp. EXF-10727, assembly GCA_023848595.1. Classification (NCBI taxonomy): domain Eukaryota; kingdom Fungi; phylum Ascomycota; class Dothideomycetes; order Dothideales; family Saccotheciaceae; genus Aureobasidium; species Aureobasidium sp. EXF-10727. Next base: position 106,965 of record SWBF01000033.1, read on the forward strand.
ATTTACTCTTGATAGCAGCTGTATTATGGCCATAGAGATCCTTCATGGCCGACTCGTCCACGACTGATAGTTCATTTGGAGCCAGTCGAACGATCCGGCCATATTTCTGATGTAGGCCGAAAATTATCTCGGACCAGTCTCCGATAGCATAATGCCAGAATCGCCATAGGCCTGTAATTGAAGCAAGTGGAGGACCAGGGAACTGCGCAAGAGGGTGGAAGAAGGCCCTGTAGCACAAGAGCCAGAGTCCAGCTCCGATGATCGAGACCAACACAGCTGACCAATAACTAACACCCAGCATGAGCATCGTATCACGGTAGGGTATGGTTAGAAAGAGGTGAGCACTTCCTTATGAGAACGTTGACTTCTTAAGCGCCACGTCTCGGGATTTCTGCAGGAGCAATCCTTTGTGGCTATCTCGCGAATCCTTCAGGTTAATCTATATTATGCAGTCAGCATCTGACCCCGCTGTATATCAGCGGCTAAAGTCTTGGACACAGTTACCGCTGCGCAACGACTTGATGTGAGCTTGCGGTCCTTTGCACATGTAAAGACTCGAGGCTACAACAATATTATCATATTTGTAACTCTGTCAGATTGACGAGACTGACTAATTTTGCGATGCCCTATAACGATGGGCTACTTTTCTTTTTACAGGCTGGTGTGAGTATCATCCTTCATTATCGTTCCAAACATATCATACAACTTCGACCGCAGCTTCTGATCCAACATCTCTTTCTTACGGCAGATGCTTAGAAACTGTTCACCAGTGTGACACCAGTCGTGTAGATCATCATGGCGATACCAAGCACCATGAAGATGATGTCGCCAGCCTTTGCGAGACGTGACTCGGCACAACCCTTGTAATGCAGCAGAGGAGGGTACACGTATACCAACGGTACGCAGGCAAAGGATCCAATCAAAGCAACAAATCTGTCCAGGTTGCCAGCACCCGCAATGGCGATAGCGATGCAGACACCGGTCAAGAAAGTTCGGAAAGCGTTCTTCTTCCACTTGGTAAGCATGTCCTTCTTGCCAGACAGATGACCAAACAGCTTTCCTTCCATAATACGCATGGCAGGGAACAACTGGACTGGATTACCGAAGAGGACAGCCATGGAGTACAAGAACTGAACAGCGTTGACAAACTTGCTGTCCTGAGGGAAGTTTGTGATAATCTCGATCTGCGTATCGTCTCCGAAGGTGGCGTAGCACAAGGCACCGACCGACGTGAAGATGATGGTGATGAGAAGCATAATCACAGCCAAGAGCCATTCAAAGTTCTGGGGCTTCTTCATGGAAGATTGGATAGGAAGAATGAGTCCAATACCTTCAAAGGTGAAGATGGCCGATCCAATGGTCAAGGTGAACGAATTGGGGTTGAAAAGTTTGACCGTCGGGGCGATACCATCTGTCGCGAGGGTGGCGATATCGAAGTAGTAGATGTAACCGAGACCGATAAGGATAAAGACATCAGCCAACAAAGCGACGGGACCGAGCTTGGAGATGTTGCGGATGAAGGAGAGAGGGACCAGGACGACCAGCTGTATCGCGATCAGGGCGCGAACTGACACAGGCATGCTACCTTTGACAACAGCCTCGAGGAACGAGTGAAGATTCTCAGCCACAAAGACGACACCTGCACAGACGAAGCCAATTTGCGAGATGGTGACCGAGGCAAGAATGAGGGATCTCATCTTGTCTCCAGCGATGGCTTTACCAAGATCACCATAACCACCACCGTACTGGTTGCGGCACTTAAGCAAGAGGTGGAACGCAAGCATCGAGACGAGCGAGATGGAGACCATGGTCAAGGAAGAGAACAGGATACCGCCGTTGCTGAAAGCTTTTGGAAGGAACATGATGCCGGTACCGATGAAGGCCTTGAGGAGTGTGAAGAAGGATTTGACCATACCAGCATCACCCTTGGGAGCTACTCGCGATGACTTGCGACGGCCGAGAAGTGGTCTGCTCTCCGTTGCAGGTGCTTGGGCCTCGTCGTCTTCATCATCAATGGCTTCGTCATCGGACTCGTTGAGATCTTCACCAGCAAAGCTTCCGTAGAGGTTCAAGAATTCGACGAAGTTTCTGGTGACAGGCATAGTGGCAGTGTTGAAGGTGTTGTTTCTCTGCAGGTACTGACGGCGGAAAGCGCCAGGAGCTCGTGCCTGAGATGCTGTCAATTCGTCATCCCAGCTTTCTCTGCGAGCACGAGGAGCAGAAAACGTCGCTGCTCTTTGGTGCAAGGTCTGGCGAGGTTGGGCGTTGAGCTTGAAGATGTCTCTGTGAATATCTCCTCCCTGCAGATTAAGAGAGTCCTCAACCCCAGAATCATTGTTGCCAGTGAATTCGGCAGTGTAGCCTGAAGGAAGGTGCTCGGAGACCACCTGGGCCTGCTGTTCTTCTTGCTGCTCCTGTTCTTCCGACATGTCGACAATTTCCTGGTGTAAGAATCTGTGAGAAGTAAAAGTTCACAACTCTACTTTCGCATCTCCAAAGCGGTGAGTTTGAAGACTGTCTCGAAAACGAAATTGCCCCTAAATGACGTCGCATTGGACAAGCCACCCGATATCACGTGCTCGCGCACAAGCCCCAAACCCGGAAAGCTGAAGCTCGTACCAAAATAGGGCCTGACCATCCCCATAGTTGAGAAACTTGCGCCTTTTCGCGGCTCACGGTGACATCTCATCCACAATGACATCTGATGGATGTAACCACTATCACAATTCGTCTATTCACACAAAGCAGCGTCGCTTGTGGTTGATATATGTCGCTTGAGCTGATCATAAAGGAAGTTGTAACCGACCCGGGGTCTGTTTGTTCTTTACCCAGTACAAGTACCACCCGATCTATACACTATACAGGCTCCCAGGTATTGTGTCTTTGTGACACCATCTATGAGCCGTCATAAATCATTCTTCGAATCTCACGACTGACATTCATTGATTACAACAAGACATCGATGCGGTATCAAGCATCTGGGACCAACATCCCAAGTACAAAGCCATCAGCAAGTGCTACTGTGTCGAAGAGCCAGTTCTGTACGATGGATCTCAGGCTGCTTCAGTCAGCCCGCTTGAAACTCTCACTGTTGTAGTGCTCTGGACTTTTATCAATACGAGACTTTGCTAGACTACATACCGAAGTCCCGTGAGGAGCACTGGCTTGTACAGGCCTTTCTTGCGTCACACACGGCGTGACTCTATGTGAGTGTCTCACTAGTGTTGGCTTACTGGCTGGCATTCTGTTCCGTCAGTGAACGAAGAGATGGAATCCAGCAGCCAAGTAGAATGTTCCGGACTCGAGCTGGAGATTCGCATTCACATCGCGAACAGCCCAACCCTTGGTTCTCAGTCGTTTACCATCCATCTCTTCTTCTTGACACACAACCAACCTTCGTCAAGCAAACTTCTCCACTCTTTGACCATGTCTTCTAGTGGTTCCACTATCCAGAACATCAAGTCTCACGATGTCACGGCTTGGACTCATGACATTGAAGTAAGTAAGATCCTCGACACCATCACAGGCTCCGTATCGCGCGCGCTTCGGGTCCCCGACCGATACTGCTCGTGTCTCCTTGACCGTCGTTGGCATGCTGAGGGATCGTGCGTCGACGCATTCTCTATCAAATGAGAAGGCTCTCCAAGAAGACACTTGCTAACTATCGATCCTCAACGCCAACATGGGCTCTGCGTCGCGCGCGCTTCCGGTCTTCGACCGTCACATACTGCTCGTGTCTCCTTGACTGCCGTTGGCATGCTGAGGAATCGTGCGTCGACGCATCCTTTAACAAATGAGAAGGCTCTCTACGAAGACACTTGCTAATTATCTCGGCAACAGATGCAGATCCTCCAGGGAGAGATCCTCGTCCTGAAGAAGAACCTCACTGAGGCCAACATCAAGCAAATCGAGGAGAAGGAGGAGATTATTGCGCAGAAGAAGACTGCTTTGGAGAAGCACTGTCGTCAGTTCGGCATGGCATATGGCAATTACGGCACTGAGAGAAGTGAGGTCAAGCTTGAGGCTATCAACGGCGAGGTAAGCGCAATGCTAATATGCCTTCCCGCTCTTCTACTAATACACCATCCTAGCATGCTGGTGCAATGATCAACGGTGGTGTCGAGAACGCTCCTGCTTCAACTGATGTCAAGATGGATGAGGAAAACGCCAGGCCCATCGATGCCGCCGCCGACGCTGCTGCCAGCGCCGCCCTCGACGAGATCAACTTTCCTGGACCTACCGCCGTCGACGTCCCTAACAACATCCACATTCATCAGAACGGCACCTTCATCGCTCCTGCCGATGAGAACGCTACCACCAATGCTATGTTCCATGCCTCCACTGGTACCTATCACAGCGACTCCGTTGCACCCTTCGCTGGTGGCTACGAACCAGCCCTCCTCGGCAACGATCCCTTCCTGAGCCAGAACTTGAGTCACACTGGCCCCACTGCTCAGCCTGCCATCGACATCAACGACTTCCTCGACAACAACGAAAAGGATGGTGAGGTCAACTACACCACTTCGGGTGGTCTTGGTGATGCTGGTTTGGGCTTCGGTGCAGATGACGAGATGGATATGGACACCATGGCTACTCATGCTCCCGTGCCTGACTTCGAAGAGCCTGTCATACCTGGCATGGAGAAGTACAATGATCTCTAAGGAGTGATTGCAGATCTGAGATCATGCATACTTGTAACATAGCGCGCGCAACTTTTCAGCTGAAGGCTTTTGCTCATATAGTATGAAGCGACGAATGCTAGTCATACTACTACACATCTACCTACCTTTTTCTCGTTGTGAATGCATCATCCATGTGGGAATGTCACTTGCACATTTGGTATCGTGAGATGTACTCACATCCCACGTTCAAGAAAAGCAAGGCTATGATGATATGTGCGGATTTAGTTCACGTTCTGTAGAATGAGATGTGGAAATAGAATTTATCATATCTTGAGAGCATCTGATCATACAGCCGTCTCATACGCCTACATCATACTCAATATGACTCAGAAACTATACTAAGCATACTGGTTAATCAAAATAGCAGAAGGTGGACCTAATAATGTCGTTGACACTTCGAGAATCGATGCTGGAGGAGCAACCCTGACAGAAACATCCTCCTCCAAAACCTCCATGGTCTTTTCAACTCCACAACAAACTGTAATAAAAAGGCGAAAAGAGTTTCTCAAACCAAGCTGTCGTAATATAAAGTTCCTATATATACGTTTCATCCACATCATGCCATCGTAAAAAGCCATACCCTATGCACAAAGAACCCCACCAAAATCTCAGATCTCGCCAACAAACCCAACCTCTACCAATTTCTCCACGGGCACATCGAGCTGAGCAACCTTGGCCCTGGTATCCTCCCTGACAAACAGGAACGCCGCGAGCAATGCTTTCTTGACCATAGTCGTGTCCTCGTGAACCCTCAGCTGCTGCTTGCCAACCAAATACAGCGTTTGCGTCTTGAACGCATCATCCAAAGCACGCAAGCGACGAGAAGTCACCAACGCCGTAGCCCCAGAAGTATGCTTGTCATCGCCGACCTCGATTTCTGGTGCAAAAGTGGTGATGGTGCAGGTGGCATGGGGATCCACGTCTGCGTCTTGGTGGAGTGTGTTGAGTGTTTGCTGCATCACGGTTTCCGGCACGCTTGGTTTGGGTCTGTGGAGTACCGTGCCGCGCACAATGGCCATGCGCACTTGCTCATACACGAGTTTGCCTAAATCGGGGGTGACCACTCTGTCGATGTAGCCGTAGCGGATGGTCATGCGGTAGACGTTTGGCAGGGGTGTGCGTGCAATGGTATACCGGTCTTCCTCATGGACATGAGGTTCAGACAAGGCGCGCAAGTGCAAAAACACCACTACCTGCATCTGGGCTTCGAATTTGGTGATGAAGTGTTCGTAGACTTGGGGCACGTGGATGTCGGTGCCCGACTTGTCGAAGAAGATGCCCATGCCTTTTGTTTCTGTCAGGTCGCCGCCTCCGTGGCGCCAGGAAAGGTGGAAAGTCTTTTTTGCTGATGAGTCGGGGGTTGCGGTGGAGGAAGAGAGGTTGTTTGCAGAGTAGGCCACCAGTTCGGAGAGCTGGGCTTGGGTCTTGGCTTCGGTGGTCCATTGCTTTTCTTTGCCGTAGCGCCAGAGACTGAAGAAGGAGGCCAGGAGGACGGCAAGGAGAAGTGTGAACCAAGCGCCGTCGGGGACTTTTGTAAGAGCTGAGGAGAGGTATAGGCCGTCTAGAGTGACAAGGGGCAACCACACGGCAAAGACGAGGAAGGGATTCTTTTTCCAGACGATCAAGGCTACGAGTGTCACCAGGTTTGTGGTAATGAATGTGACGAGGATGACACAGACACCATAGGCATGGCCGAGCTTAGTAGTCTAGAAGCATGTTAGCGGTAGTGTACTTGTTGTCGATGGATCCTATGCTTACGTTGCTATACACAGCAGTGACGATAACAGTACCAATCATCATGAGCCAGTTCGCCAGAGGGATGTAAACCTGTCCATGGAAGGCGGTACTGGTATATACGGCCTTGATCTGAGGGAAGTAGGAAGAGTGCATAAGTTGTATGAGGAGCTGGAACGTGCTGGTGATGAGCGCTTGAGAGGCGACAATGGCGGCAAGAATTGAGAGGACCAGAGAAGGATAGAACATGCCCGGAGGCACTGTCTCGAAGAAGGGGTTTGAGTATGCCGAAGGGATACGTGAGATGTATGCTGCTTGCCCGATGTATGCTAGCAGAAGACAGGGAAAGGTAAGGCAGAGCCATGAAATCTGTATGGCGCTGTTGACTGTCAGATGCAATCTCTCACGATCAAAGATACATAGAGCTTACCGCTTGCTGAAAGCACCAAGATCGGCAAATAGAGCCTCGACACCTGTAAAGCAGAGCAAAATGCCACCGAGCGATAACCATCCTTCCTTTCTGAGACGCATGAAGTAGAGTCCTGCAAAATAGGGAGAAAAGGCTTTCAGGACTGTCCAATCGTGCATAGCAAGGTTCTATCGCACTTGTCAGAAGTATTACTTTGAGTATACAAGACGAGCAAAACTTACATAGATGCCGAAGGATGCATTGAACAGGAGCCAAAGTATGACGATAGGAGCAAAGCAACTGGCCAGCTTTTGGATGCCGAGCGGCTGTAAGAGAAACAGCAAGACGAGAATAGCACAACTGACACCGATGATGGTTGGACTACCAATATCGGGTTTGACCACTGTCAATCCCTGAATGGCGCCGAGCACAGATTGCGCGGGTGTGAGGATACCGTCGGCGATGATCAGACTCACACCAAACACAGCCAATATCTTCAAGAGTGCATGTGCAACTTTGCTCTTCTCGAGCCAGGCTCTGATGCTTCGACTCTGTCTAGGAAGCTCTGCGTTGGGGTAGCGCTCCATTTTTATGGCATGGTATGTTCGAGGATCTCTTTTCATAATCTCGCTCTGAGTATATGGTTAGGCTGTGTCGCATTCTCTTTCTCGGTCGCGTGGGACTTACAAAGCGGGACAAAAGGGTGTCTAGCATCCACGTTAGAAGATGTGTAAGCGCGAAGATGGACAAGCTGTAGCTTACATATAGCAAACGTGCCTCCCTCTCCTTCGTCGTCGGCGGCCAGGACAATCAACACATATTTGACTGTAACGATCAAGGTCAACGACCAGATGATCAACGATAGTGCACCGAGAAGGTCATCTCTCGAGGGCGCAGAGCTGAATGTTGACGAGTAGACATAAAGAGGACTCGTGCCGATATCTCCATAGATCACACCCGTTGACTGATATGCGAGGTATAATAGAGTCCATCCTTTGAAGGTCTACACTGGTCAGTAACATTCGTTGCGACTCACGAATGCGACAATCGCGAACCTGCTTCTTTTTGAAGTCGCGTTCTTCCAAACCATACGGCTCATCAGACCAGACAGACTCGATATCGGCTTCCTTTTCAGCGACAGACTTCTTACGCGAACCCATGGACTCTTTTGTCCTTTCTCTCTGCAGAGTCTTGTCGTCAAAGTGTACGTGACAATTTTCGTTCATTAGGTGGGGCTTGTAGAAAAGGATCTGGGTTTCACAAAGCAAAGAAGAGGGGCAAAGACAACAAAGAGACCGCGGAATGCAGCTCAATCACCTACTTAAGCTGATCAAGGCTTCAACTGGGTGACGATAAAACATCAGGTCGGGTCACAGCAGCGGCACGTGGGACGCACAGCAAGATTACCGGATAGGCAGGCAGATGCAGGACCGTGATAGTGGTAGCAGGAAAATACCGCAGTGATGGTGGTGGCAGTGCGATGGGTGGGAAGCAGATAAATCGCGCACGATACAATAGAGAAGACGTTGGAGGGATGGGACTTGTCCATAAGTCAAGCGCTTTACAAAGAAATGACATACGGATAGCTATCGGCGGGGGTCTTGCAAGCACATGTCAGCCACGGCCGGTGTCAGATGCATTGTTGTGTGTCGGATCGAGCGGTGTACATGAAGCAGGTCAGCGTTGCAGCGTACAATGGGCGAAGGTCGATCAAAGGGTCCCGACGACAGTGGAGCCGCGCAACGGGGAGCTCACGCATTCTTGTCGAATTCGTTTCAACACGAAGGCTTCTCCCTGAAGACGAAGCCCTTGAACTTGGTATTAGGAGATCGCATGTAGGTCCAGGGAGAAGAGCTGGCTCTCGCTCGTACAAAACCAACAAGAGTGTGGAGAAGGGGTTCAATCCAATCAGGGGGTCGCCTCGGTGAAGCTGGCCGCCGTTGCACGACAGAGGAGCAGCCAACATTCGACTGCTCCTCTTCTTCTGACCGAGGAGCTTCAAGTTGGTCGCCAATCATCATCACTACTCGAGTCAACGAGTGCTTTCCTTTTGTCATCGATCCTGCGCACCATCCAAGCTATACCGATCTAAGCACCTGACCATGCCTTCGCAACGCCGGGTCAAGGTCTTCGCCCTGTTGGCAGCTCTGGCCGTCCTCAGCTTCATCTATCTCTCCTCGGCTGCCTCGTCTACGCGATCGAGCCCCTTCTACACCAACACGGCATCTGCCCTCAACACAAAGCACCAGGAAGCTCTGGACCTGGAAAACCACCTCAAGATCCAAGAAGCCCACGAAGCGGCCGAGAAAGAAAAGCAAGCCGCCAACATCCGTGACCCCGATCTTGCTGCTGTACCCGGCCAGAAGGTCGGAAAGGACCAAAAGCCATTCGCCGTCGACATCGATGAGGCCGCCGAGAAAGCCCAAAAGGTCGCCGATACCGTCAAGGAGGGCGTCAAGGATGCCGTCCACGGAGTTGTCGATGCCGGCGAGAAGAGCGTTGCCGGCAGGAAGATGATCAAGGGAGAAAAGGGCCTGAAGGACGACGGCGTGGCAAAGGTTGGAAACACAGGAGCACAACCCGCGCAAGCCGAGCACCCCGACGAGTCCGAGGAAGAACACAAGGTCGAGATTGAACTGAACTCCATCTTGAAGAAGAGCCCGAGTACGTCTAGAAAACAGGAATCATATGTACATCCACTGACAGGTGCCTACAGTCGTCATCTTCTCCAAGAGCTACTGCCCGTACTCGAAAAAGGCAAAGGCTATCCTGCTTGAACAGTACAACATCGTGCCCGCTCCCTACGTCGAAGAGCTCGACCTTCACCCTCTGGGCCCTCAATTGCAAGCGGCGCTTCTCAAGACGACAGGCAGACGCACCGTTCCTAACGTTTTGATCAACGGCAAGAGCATTGGCGGAGGCGATGACATCGCAAGTCTACACGAGGACGACAAGCTGATCCAACAGATCAAGGACTTGGGGGGCAAGCGCATCATGGAGGTGTCAAAGGCCGAAGCCAAGGCAGCCGTCAAGTTCAGAAGCTAAGTCTTGACACGTCCTAGAATTCAAGGTAGAGTATAAATACCTTCTTTTGTCTATTTAATGTTACTCGACCATCTTTCTTATTTCGGCATGGGAGGCACAAGATTCGACAGATATCACCGGTATGAGGGGTTTGGGAGCAAGAAAATGAAAAGGGTATCAGTTCGCTTTTTGAGAAACCATGTACAGGAGGATACATCAGGCGCAAAGCGGATATCTGCTGCTGCATCGAACGGGTATATGGTGTTTATGGGGGCGTAGTTTCGGTATCGAACAAATACGAAATGATTCAAGACACTGCTGGGCGCTCGAGTCGGCGGCGGGTGGTGTAGACGAGACGTTCAGTGGACAGAACAAGGAGTCTTTCTTTTTGAAGTCGTTAATGAAATTTTGGTCCGCGAAAAATCTGCCCGTTTTCATTGAAGCGCTACGCAGCCCATAGTGCAGCAAAGTCCCCTGATCCGTCTTTCGCCAAAGTTGATGAAACAAGTTTTCGCTTAAAGGTCCTCGACAATGTTGCCACGCTCCGAGACGTAGAGACCGTCCAAGAACTGTAGGATATGTTAGCCAGGCGTGTTCCAGATTGTGGTGATGTGCAGCAGCCGTCGAGGGTGCGCAGCCGGTAGGTAGAGGATGGCGCACCTTTCTGATATCCTTGTTGCGGACTCTGCAGATCTGCTGGATGTCGGCAGCGGATTGCGAGACCTTCTCGAGGTCGTTGCCGGTGAGCTGCAGCTCATCCTTGACGTTCTTGGAAGCCTCAACCTCGACACCGTCGGCCATGACGACGCGGCGGACGAGCTTCTCGCCCAAGAAGTTTCTGATCTCAACCTCCATGCGGTCGGTCTCGTTGTTCTTCTCGATGTTGACGTTGATGGGGAAATGGGCGTAGACGTAGCGCATCTTGTACTTGTAGCCCTTGGTGACACCGACGATCATGTTGTAGATGATGGTGCGGACGGTACGGAGAGCGGCGACGTTCTTGCGGGCACCGTGGTGCATCTCAATGTCGATGACGTTCTTCTCGGGGTGCGAGAAGGAGACAGCCAAGTGCTGGAGCGACTTCTCGAGGACACCACGGGGGCCAGTGACGGTGACATTTCTGGTCTTGATGTCGACCTTGACTGCGCTGCGTGTCAGTCCAAAGCGCTCGTTTCTGTGTGCCTCCCTGCCTCTCTCTCTCAAAAGATGCAGAGGGCCTCTTTCGCAAGCGCAAACGTACCACCGTCGGGGATGGTGAGGGTCTCCTTCGAGTGAATGTACTTCATTTTGGCGAAATAACTGGATTGACGGGTGTCGAAGGGAAAGTTGTCGTCGTCGCTGGTCGTCGCTTCACGAATTGGAGATCGGAGAAAGAGCGAATATTCTCTGTGTGGATTGCCAAGCCCACCTTCACTCGGCACAAACCCGGCGGCGTCTGTGGGTCCGAGACTCCGACCATCTTCTTGTCACAGCAGCACAAGACGAACATCAACAGACAACAGTTTAATTCTCGAGAGATGGTCACTGGAAATATTCTTGCCGCGTAGCTCGGGCTGTGGCATCACACTATCATGTTGGACGAAGCAGGAGTGAATCACTCTTGTATTCTTTCCCATGCTGTTCAACATCTACGACCACTCACTGAGACTATGCTGACTTTCCCGACAATTCAGAGCCAGAAGCATTCGTGCTTGGAAGGTGAACGAAGTTTCCTCCAGCATGCTGTTGAGTGATGATGGTTGTCCGCAGGTGCTCTGCTTTCATGGTCTCAAAGCTGCGTTGCGCCGTCGTTCACAAGCAAATGTCAGACCTAACGAATATCACTGTCCAAGTCTTGGTTGTATGTCTTGAGGGCGCATGAGTTCAAATTGTTCGCTATACAAGAGTCAACTCATCGCGTGCATCCTCCCTGTGTGCTCAAGTTTGTAACTCCGCCCTTCTCCCACAAAGTGTAGAGCGAGGTGTACGCTATAGAAATGCACAATTCTTTGCCGCAGTAGAGAAGGAGCTACAGAAAGAGGTCAAGATTTCGGCCTTTGGTGGATAGTGCCTTGTTGTATTGATAGGACTGTGTATCTTCACGGCTACATGCGTTATATAGTCCATCACATTGAAACCATATTGGAATGGATGACTGGGAGGTGGCTGGGAAGGTCTGTGCTCGAGAAGCAGACTACAAAATCCGCTGCGCTCCCGCTTCGCGACCTTTCCCTTTCTCCTTCGCGCGTGCGAACTCGTCTTTGGCTGAGTGTTGAGACGGCTCTCACTTGAACGCCTCGAGAGACGGAGAACGCAGGCGTCAGTTTCAGAATACCTAAGATGACGCCGAGGGACGAGTATTCGTGCTCTACTCAATGCCGGCGTATGAAAGTCACCGTCGGTGGAGGAGTATCGGCAGAATGCGGTCTGCACGAGAAGATCCCGACGAGAATGTTAGCAACCAGTGTTGCGAAAAGAATTCGTTGTCATGGTCCTTGCGCGATGCGACTCGAGAAAATCGACGATTCTTGGTGTTCGACGCCTTCTTGGAGGACCTCTCGCGGACCACTCGAAAGTGTTGAGCGGCCTTGACGTCCCTCTTTCTTCTGCCTGAAGACGTTCAGTCAGTTTACGAGTCGCTGTCCCAGGCATGCAACACAAAGGATGGGCTGTCATGCCCGATAAGGCTTCGTGCCTGGATGGCTGTCATGCCTCAAAGCGGTCTCGGGTAGCAGAACACAGGGCAGCCCCTTGTTCGTTCGCTTCCGACAAAGAGTTCAGAGGACAAGTGCGACTTGTCCGGTGTCCATTTGATTGCGGATCACTTGGAAGCGACGGACACACTGACCTGTCCTCGCCAGATGTCAAATGGTCGAGGTTGCGAGCTAGGCTTGCCCTCCCGAATCAAGAATTGAGTGGTCATGCTGGATCGCCTCTCACGAAGATGTTCATCCTTCGACATGAGAGAGCAGAGCCATGTCACTCCGAATACGTCTGCAAGAAATGCAAGACAGAGCTGTTCCTGCCTGCGAAGAGAGAGAAAGTCAATGGTCTCACCAGCCATGCGCTTCTGAAAAAATCTCGGTCGAGGCATACGCTTTTACATGTCCAACCTGATGGCCAGCGTTGACTCTTTTGAGAGTCTGCGGCTCAGTGTTGATGAGACTCGCCAGCCGACTAGCAGGAGTAGGACTCCGAGCAGTCAGGACACATGCAGTCGAACAGGAGTCAACCTGTCTAAAAAATCACTTCAGCGAATGCTCTCACACCTTTACGCGGTGCTGAAGATGAGTACGCCAGTCGAGCGGAAACCAAGATGAGCAGCAACCCGATACATTGTCGTCGCTTGCAAACATGTTTTGCTACTACATAGTGTTGTTTATACACATCAACCCAAAGTTCTGCCGCCTGATATTCCTTTTTCTTGTTCCTTCTCCCTGTGACCTGTGATGTTGACCCTCCTATGTTCGATTCATGTGCTATTCAAACAAGCCTCCCTTTCGCCTTGAGTTGACATAGGAATCAATGCCTGACGGATGATGCGCTTCTCACATGCAAGGGAGCTCTTTCTCAAGTCAAGCTCGTGTCAAGCTCGGCGGGTGAAGCCGCATGTTTTCAAGCAGTTGCTTCTGCATAATATTTTGTTACTCGAAGCATTCCGGCGCACAACCATGACCTACCGCATCCATTAGCAGTATTACTATGGCAAACAAAAAGGGCACGAATGCGCAGAATGCACAGCGCAGTGCTGCGTCCGGCGCATCTTCAGCATCTTCTTTGATCATCTGCCGCAACAAGTGAGTAGGTGCTGTCTCGTTTGCGATCTCGAATCTTACGCGCTGTTCAATTCCTGAATGCTATGGCTGACATTTGGCACAAAGACACTGGCGATACATCTCATCTTTCCATGGCCCGTGGCTACAACTACCACCCGAGATCCTGGACTCGCTCGCTCACCAGAACTACACACAGCCACTACCGAGGCTGATCGACCCAGCTGTCTTCTACGATGTAGTCAAGATTCGACGCGCGGTCGACGAAGCAACAGAGGATGCCGTGCGCGCTTCTAACGGAATCTCAACTACTGCCATGAATGCCTCACTGAACTATCTGGATCCCTTTGGACAAGGAGGTCCACAAGCCCCCAAGATGAGCAAGGAACGAATATACAAGATCCGTCAGAAGGCTGCGCGATTGTTGTCCAAGGCCTACGCATTGGACGAGGTTGCCGCGAGCGTTGCGACCATGCAGTCTACGACATCCCTCGAGGAAGTTGCTCTACACGTCCTCAGGCGCGATCAGACCGATACCGAGGCCAAATACGTCCATTTCTTCCACGAAAAGATTCCTTCTAGAATGATGGAGCAATACACACCTCTGGAACCACTGGACGATGTCATCTTAAATCTACCTTGGGAGAAACAAGCTGCCCCTTTACGCACTCGTGCTCTCGTCCAGATATTCAAAAAGCAATTCGAGGGAGCTGCGAGCGATCTGACACTCGGACTCAGGATAGCGCAAGAGCTCAAGAAATTGCACAAACCTGGCACTGATCAACTGGTATTGGCAAAACACTACAAGGAGGAGCAAGAGCGTTGGAACAAAAATGGCAGAGATTGGAGACAAGTGCCGCATTTGAAAGAAGAAGACCAACCGAGCAGTTTAGAGCAGCAAATGCTGTTCAATCGAGCCGGTGTCTATCTCAGTATTGCTTGTCAGAACGTTCACGCTGCTCTGGACGGCCTGAAAGAAGCGCCATCCCAGGACGAGAATGGGAATAAGATCTCTATGTCACCAAAAGAGAAAGAGGCTCACCAAGCTAGATTGGATGCGCGCAAGATTGTAAAGGTCAACGCGAAGAAGGCTCTCAAAGACTATCTCGCTTTCCTTGGTTACTTCGATTATACGCCTGGCCTACCTGTGGAGATTATTGATGAGATCACTCGCAGAATCAACGATCTGGCGAACGACAACAAACAGACAACTATTCATCGCAATCGCTTGCTAGAGTGGAACAGTCACTCTTCTTCAGGACGTAGTAGCCCTGCGGTAAGCTCTCTCTCTTCGCACCAATCAACTCAAACCTCGGATTCGGGCTTGGAGTGGGATGCAAACGGATGGCCTCGCATTCCTCATAGAAAGACATATCCTTCTTCAGCTCTATTTGCCGAGAAACCGCTACCTGGTCTTCCAGTGTTTCCTTCTCTAGAGAGATCGAGATCGGACGACAGCCCATTATCAGTGGGCAATCGCGAAGCCGTCACATATCACCCGCTTCTCACTGATGCTTTGCATTCTCTGCTGCTGGCTCACGCTCTTATTCAAACTTCTCCAACCGAGCTCCTAAGACATGCCCACAATGCTGCTCGTCTCGCAAGTCTTGCAGATGGCTACCCGATCTTCCAGGCCGCTCGCTCTCCAGCACGGGCTGATTGGATCGAGGTCTTGCGACGTACCAACAATTGGATTGGATTGTCGCAACCCTGGCAAACTCTGTGCCAGTCAGCTCCTCTCAGCTCTCAGACAGAGCCAGACGTTTCAGCAGGCGCACAGAATGGTACAGTGACTGTGAAACATAGCATCACAGAGACAGAAGAACAAAAGCATGAGCGTAGAAAACGAGACGCCATCTTTGAAGCAATGGGTGATGAACGTGTAGTCGACGAAGAGACCTTCCAGAAAGCCGTCCACGCCCGCGAGCGCAGGGCGATGGAAGATGAAGAAGGCTTGAGCGGGCCCCTGCATGATATCAACAGCAATCGCACTTCGACTCACAAGCGTTGGGCACAGGACGATGGTAAGGAGTATCCTATCTCAACCGAGAGGGCCGAAGCAATTTGCCGTTGGATCAAGGAGGCCCCACTCAGCATGGGCGTCAAAAAGAAGCGACCCGTGAAAAAGAAGAAGGCAGCTGGTGCAAATGACATGAGTGCAATGACAGAGGGGATCAAGGGTATGAATGTGCATGAGTCCTCTGAGCAAGTCGACTGATTGAGTGTCGGTCAGCGCTACTATTCGTTTCTGGATTATTGGATTGGATTAGATACCCCCTTTGCGCTAACGAACTGTTGTAATATCAGAACAGCAGACTCTGGTCGCCTGGACCAGCTGTCTTGGATGTGCATAGCTTATCAAGTTGGTGTACACAATTACTATCAATCACTGATTGTTCGACCAACATGACGATTCTTGACAACACGGAAGCTGTCCGATCTCCTGAGGTGCAAGCCTGAGTTGACTACATGGTTCTTTTACAATCATTCTAAAGCTCCAGACAAGGCAAGTACGATGGTGGTTCTTGCCCAACTAACCACAACGATGGAACTTCGAGAAAAGGGAGCCCTGATTTTGTCGACATGCTGATCATTTTTGTCAACAGACAGAAAAACAACCTCAAGCGGCCACTGGCCAACACGCATTATCATGTTGCATCTCATACTCTTGTTTGGCTTACTCTGCCAGACTGTCTACTCGCAGTCAGCTTGCCAATTCTTCAGCTCTGCAGGCCACAATTATACTGCCTGGTCAGAGAGCCACATAGCCACTTGGTGCAAGGATCACGATCCCCAATCCAAATCTCAATGTGCCCGTCAGTTCGACGACCCCGAAGTCCAATCTTATTGCTGACATGAAAAAGCTGTCTCATGGCCGCCATATATCCAGTATCCCGGCCGTGTCGACTTCGGCCGCAACTTCAAGGAGTGGATTTTGCAACTCGAACCCAGAATCGGCACACGAAAAGACTGCATCGCTCGCTCTTCCGCTCTTTATCTCAACTCCACCAGACACGCAAACGGTTTGAGCGAAGCTGTTACCTGCGACCTTTATTACTTCCACCCTAGACGGCGAGACGAGTGTGTTTGTTTCCCTATCTATAACGATCATGTCACCCAAACCTCTACTACAATCCATGGAGTCTACAAGTTTCTCGAGACGACATCCGTCTTCTATCCTCCAGCTCAGGTCGTAGAGAGTTGCCTGCTCGCAGCTGCCACCCAGGGCCCACCCACTGCCTGTAACTCGCGCAATTTGAAATGTCCTCAGTCTGTTGAGATTGTCCGTCGAGAACCAAGAATTCTGGGAGGCTTTCCATACTGCCCCACACCTGGCCTGGAAGCACGACAGCACCTACCAGTTCGAACCCCAGGACCAGAGGACCACTACGACGCCGGAACAACGACTGATCCTTCATCGACACACTCTTGGGGGCCGCTACCCACTGATTCACACTGTGATAGAGATAAAGAGGAAAAGTCCCTTTGCAAGAATGACATGTGTATGTGGGGTTTTCTCAAGCCTTGGGAGTCTCCGACTGTCAGGGTGGTCACGGTCACGTCCAATGGCATCTCACTCTTCGCGTCCGTGACAGAGAGCATCAATATTACTACACCGCATTGGGGGTACCTCGTCCCGACCGGAAAGGAAGAGGAGAAGAAGCAGAGCAAGAAGAGTAAGATGAGCAAGACGGGCAAGACGACCACGACTTCAACCAAGTTCCGGAGCAAAAAACCAAAGTCATCGCCCTCTCTTACCGCTGCGCCATTCCAAGTATGCAAGGACGAGCTTGACTGCCGAAAATACTGCGACAAGAGGATAAAGGCGC
Source organism: Aureobasidium sp. EXF-10727 (assembly GCA_023848595.1). Taxonomy (NCBI): domain Eukaryota; kingdom Fungi; phylum Ascomycota; class Dothideomycetes; order Dothideales; family Saccotheciaceae; genus Aureobasidium; species Aureobasidium sp. EXF-10727. The sequence continues at coordinate 124,396 of SWBF01000033.1, forward strand.
CGAAGAAGCACATGATTACACTCTTGCTTGGCGGTGGTGGATTCACTGCTCTTGCAGGACTAGGAATGCTGCTAAAGATCTATGGACATCGTATCCGTCGTTGGCGCAGGGTCCGTAACGAAGGTTATGCAAGCACACAATCAGATGCTCAAGGTTTGATCGATAGCCAAAATGTGCACGACACAGAGCATGTGCAGGATCCTTCTGTTCGGGTCAGAGCAAAGGTACATTTCGAGGACGTTGGTGCTGATAGTGCCGCTGATCTGCTCGATGGTCCTGACCATGCTCTCATGGGAATAAGCGGTGATGATTTGCAATGTTAGTCGAGCTCTGATATTGGGAGCGTGGTGAGGTGATAGGTGGGAGGGAAGGGCAAGACACGCTTATTCTTAGATGTCCAGGCAGCGTACAAGTATCCAGGACTCTTCAAGTCACAGCAGTTCTATTTGAGCATTCGTGTTGTATTTGTGTGGTTGATGTAGGTGACATTGAAATCAGATTAGATGGCATCGGTTGGGTGCAGCCTTGGCGAGAAGTTTGTCCCGAGTCGCAAAGCTCCACGTCATTTATGTGCATCCCACTTGCGCCGCGAACGAAGCATCCAAAGACAACCGTCACAGCAGCCTCGGTCGCCCAGCATGGTGTCTCTCTTGCTCGCCGTCTTCTTGCTGAACGTGGTGACGCATCTCATCAACACACTTGGAGCCGCGACCATCAATGAACTGGTACGGACACGACGGACCCTTTTGCGAACGCACGAGTACTGAACGAACGTAGCTCTGGGTCCTCTACAACAAGCTCCCTACACCGACGGCCAAAGATGCACGCGACTCGGCACGACTCAAGAAGGAGGTTGTGCGCCTCAAGCGCGAGATGAATGCCGTCAGCGCACAAGACGAGTTTGCCAGATGGGCCAAGCTGCGCAGGACACACGACAAGGCTGTCGCCGACTACGAGAAGAGCTGTATGTCAAGTCTACACTACCCAGGGAGGACAACCATCTGACACAAAAACAACAGCAAGCTCGGTTCAAGACACCAAGGCCAAGTTCGACAAGACGGCCAATGTGCTTCGCTGGCTGGGCACAAACGGTATGCGCTACCTTCTACAGTTCTGGTTCTCGCGTCAAGCACTGTTCTGGCTGCCGCAAGGATGGGTTCCTGGTTACGTCGAATGGCTGCTCGCGTTCCCGAGAGCACCCACAGGCAGCATCAGCATCCAGCTCTGGGGCATTGCATGTGCCAGCGTCATCTCCATGGCGAGCGAAGCCATTGTCGCCATGTACGTCTTGGTCACCAAGCGCCCCGACATGCAGACCGGCAAGCAAGAGCAGGAGCCACAAGCATTCAAGAGCAGTGGAGCGGCAACACCCACCGCCGGAGTATACAAGAAGGAATTGTAAATAGCATCACACAAGAAACATTTTGTATCAAAAGGGCATGGTTATGTCTCTCAACATTTTGACGCAAGATCTTCAAAGCAAAGCTCAGAAACTGCAACACGAGTGAGATGATCTTGGCAGATCGTTGGGCTCGATATTGGCGTCGATTTTGAACTCGTGACCTTGGGAGAGGTAGTGGTCGCCGAGTCTTCGAATCCGCCGTGCATATGCTAGGTATATGCCTTGTTCTACATGAAGAATTTGCACCGCGATGTGTGTGTGTCTTTGCAGCGATGGAAGATGCATGAAGCTGCGCGTATTGGCGTCAGGGTCTCCAGGCATGATTCGATCGTGAAAGAACATCATCGGGTCATTGCAAAAATGCAAGACTGTTGTTTGGGAAAAGTCGGAAGCGTCGACAAGGAAACGAGAAAAGAAAGTATGAGATTCGAGCGGCTTAGTAAGAAAACGCGCTTGATGATTCAATAAACGCCGGATGGCAACAAGTAGGTATGATGGGAACAACAGCAGAACAAACAGGACACAGAAACCGGACGATGATGGTGAAGGTATACGGAGATCGCCTGATGGCAATGGTTGCTGATCGACTAGAGCCGATGGCAACACTGTGCTAAGCTCGTCTCCAACGTCCCTTCCCAGAAGTGCAATTGTCGCGTGTCGCGCTCACGGACGCGCCTTCCTCGCGCTTCTTAAACAACGAGTTCCTCTCCTCGATTCTCCTCCCTCTCACTCTCATATCTGCAATCCCACAGTCTTGACGACTTAATCTGCTTCTTCTTTGATACCCCTCCTGCATCTACATCTTTAGTACTACATCAGCACCCTTCTCGCAACTACCCCTCATTCCCTGCCTCTCGATATTTACTGTCACCTACCTTCTCCTTCTCATCTCTCACAATCACATCAACGCGTCACAATGTTCGTGTACAAGCGCGGTAGGTTTCCTCTCACAGCTGCTATCCACTGAGAGATGCTGACAAGCTCTTAGACGGACGCAAGGAGCGTGTCCAGTTCGACAAGATCACAGCTCGCGTCTCAAGACTGTGTTACGGCCTCGACCCTGACCATGTCGACGCTGCTGCCATCACCATGAAAGTCATTGCTGGTGTCTACCAGGGCGTCAACACCATCCAATTGGATGACCTGGCCGCCGAGACTGCTGCATACATGACAACCACCCACCCCGACTACGCCGTTCTCGCCGCCCGTATCGCCGTGTCGAACCTCCACAAGCAGACCAAGAAGCAGTTCTCTGCCGTCATCTCGGATCTGTACCACTACGTCAACCCCAAGACCAGAAAGCGTGCTCCCATGATCTCAGAGGAGACGTACAAGACAGTCATGGACCACGCCGAAGAGCTCAACTCGGCCATTGTCTACGACAGAGATTTCAACTACCAGTACTTTGGTTTCAAGACGCTAGAGCGCTCATACCTCCTCAGACTCGAGGGCAAGGTTGCCGAGAGACCCCAGCAGATGATCATGCGCGTCGCTGTTGGTATCCATGGCGAGGATATCGAGGCTGCCATCGAGACCTACAACTTGATGTCGCTCAAGTACTTCACTCATGCTTCGCCCACTCTCTTCAGTGCCGGCACTCCCCAGCCTCAACTCGCTTCATGCTTCTTGATCGACATGAAGGATGACTCGATTGATGGTATCTACGACACTCTCAAGACCTGCGCCATGATCTCCAAGAACGCTGGTGGTATCGGTCTCAACGCCCATTGCATTCGTGCCACTGGCTCTTACATCGCCGGTACCAACGGTACCTCCAACGGTCTCGTGCCCATGCTCCGTGTCTTCAACAACACCGCCAGATATGTTGACCAGGGTGGCAACAAGCGTCCCGGTGCCTTCGCCATCTACCTCGAGCCTTGGCACGCCGATGTCTTTGCCTTCCTCGACCTCCGCAAGAACCACGGCAAGGAGGAAGTTCGTGCCCGCGATCTTTTCTACGCCCTGTGGATCCCCGATCTCTTCATGAAGCGTGTCGAGCAAAACTCGACCTGGACCTTGATGTGCCCCAGCGAGTGCCCTGGTTTGGCCGATGTCTACGGTGACGAGTTCGAGGCTTTGTACGAAAAGTACGAGCGCGAGGGTCGTGGTCGCGACACCATTCGTGCCCAGAAGCTGTGGTATGCCATTCTCGAGGCTCAGACCGAGACTGGTAACCCCTTCATGCTGTACAAGGATGCCTGCAACCGCAAGAGCAACCAGAAAAACCTTGGTGTCATCCGCAGCTCCAACCTGTGCACTGAGATCATCGAGTACACTGCTCCTGATGAGGTCGCCGTCTGCAACTTGGCTTCGCTCGCTCTCCCCACCTTCGTCGACATGAACGATGAGAAGTTCGACTTCAAGAAGCTCCACGAGGTCGTCCAGGTCGTCACCAAGAACTTGAACAAGATTATTGAGATCAATCACTACCCCGTCCCCGAGGCTCGCAAGAGTAACTTCCGCCACCGTCCCATCGGTCTTGGCGTTAGTGGTCTTGCTGACGCTTTCCTCGCTCTTCGCATGCCTTTCGACTCGCCCGAGGCCAGACAGCTCAACATCCAAATCTTTGAGACCATCTACCACGCCGCCTTGACTGCCTCTTGCGATCTGGCCGAGAAGCTTGGTCCCTACGAGACCTACCCTGGCTCCCCCGTCTCCAAGGGTGAGCTTCAGTACGACATGTGGGGCATCACTCCCACTGACCTCTGGGACTGGGAGGCCCTGAAGGAGAAGATTGCCAAGGATGGTGTCCGCAACTCTCTGCTTGTTGCACCTATGCCTACTGCCAGTACTTCGCAGATCATGGGCTTCAACGAGTGCTTCGAGCCTTACACCTCCAACATCTATTCTCGTCGTGTCCTTGCCGGAGAGTTCCAGGTTGTCAACCCCTGGCTGCTCAAGGATCTTGTCGACCGTGGTCTTTGGTCTGACAACATGAAGAACCGCATCATCGCCGACGGTGGTTCCATTCAGCGCATTCCCAACATTCCCGACGACCTCAAGGCTCTGTACAAGACCGTTTGGGAGCTCAGCCAGCGTCACATTGTTCAGATGGCTGCTGACCGTGGTGCCTTCATCGATCAGTCTCAGTCGCTCAACATCCACATGCAGGCTCCTACCATGGGCAAGATCACCAGCATGCACTTCACTGGCTGGAAGCTCGGCTTGAAGACCGGCATGTACTACCTTCGTACTATGGCTGCCGCCGCCCCTATCCAGTTCACTGTCGACCAGGAGAAGCTCAAGGTCGCTGACACCAACGTTGCCCGTAACCCGGCTAAGAAGCGTGGCATTGCCGGCGCTGGTTCACCCGCTACCCAATCCCCTACTCCTCAGCCCATGTACGATTCAAAGCAACCTCAGAACTCGACGGTCGCCAATGGCGTCCCCACACCCTCGACTACCCCTCCTCCGGAGGCCGAGGCCAAGTCGACCCCCAAGAAGGAGCTGCCTATGAGAGCACCTCCATTCACCGCTGACCTTCCCGAGGGAAGCAGCCCCAAGTTGGTCGCCGCCGACAGCACTGTCGGTACTCCCGACGAGGAGATCAAGAGAACTGTCAAGCAAGATGAGGACGCTGCCGATGACAGCAAGGACCGCGAAGGCGATATCTACGCCGACGCCGTCCTAGCTTGCAGCATCGACAACCCCGAGGCTTGCATCATGTGCAGTGGTTAGACGACAATTGTCAGATGGGAAAATTGTTTTATGTGTTATGAGGGAAGGAAGCGATTGTATTCTGGCGCGGGTTATATCAGTTGGACAATGGCGTACAGGTTGAGACATGCGAGTGTAATGATAGATAGCTTAAAGAATCGCAACAGATTTGATCTTTAATTTTGAATCCCCCTGTCGACTCTTCTACCTATGCTTGAGTCCTTGTTGCTGAGATAGTTACGGTCTCCTCAATAAAAGTCACGATTTTTAGGTCTAAAAGGCTCATGAGCAGATCTGCCTTCTTCAGAAGCACGACGAGACAACGAGACAGGTATAGATCGATCTCACCAAGACGAAGACAGAAAATTCAACAACATCAATACTAAATCTACACATAACCAACCCACCCATCCATCCACCTTCTCAAATAGCATAATTCTCCGCATGCAAATACACCTCATCCCTCCCCTGCTCACACCAAACACTCCTCTGCAACTCAGCAACCGTATTACTAACATCAACTCTCATGCCCGGGGGCCCACAAACAAACACACAAATCCTCCTTCCAATCCAGCCTTTACTCATTTCCCTCAGCATAAACGGAATATCAGGGCGACCGTACTCGGTACTCCACCCGGTTTTTGTGGACTTTACGGCGGCGGGAAGGAACGCAAAGCGCATGAGGTTTTTTTGGAATTCGGTGGGGGTGGAGGGGAAGCCAAAGTCAAAGTCTGGGTCTGTGTCTGGATCTTGGGGTGGTGTGTTGGGGTCGAGGTAGGCGGGTGTGGTGGAGGGAGAGGGCAGGGGGATGGAGAGGTGTTGGTTTCGTCGTTTTTCTGCTAGGGTGAGGGGAGGTAAGGATGAGGAAACAGCAGGAGGAGGAGGGGAAACACGACCATTGCGCGAGACACTTCTCAAAGGCAGTAAATGCGCTTGAGGCAGTGGGCGGAGTCTATCTTCGTTTTCGCGGCGGAGTGCCTTTTCGCGCTCTGGGTCTCCTGCCGCTTCGTCCATTATCAAGGCCGAGTTTCTGTTTGTGGTGGCCGAGATGGTGGAGAGTCTGTTTTGCGCAATGGCTTGAAAGGTTTCGTTGACTTTGTTGTGGAACAGCATGCTGATGGGTCTTGTGGGCGTCTGCGCAGAAACCAGTGCTCCGGTCCTGGCTTGCCTCTTTGCGGCGGTAATGTAGAATTGGCATTGCACGGTGTCAGGGGGCGCAAATTCTCTGCAGATGCGCAGTTCTTCTTTGAACCATTCGAGTGTTTCGGGGCGTTTGAGGGCCCAGATTACTTGGACGGTTTTTGTTACTGCTTTGCCGTCTCTGAGTCGTTTGATCAGGTCGAGGAGTTGAGAGACCAAGGCTGTGATGCCGCTGCCGCCGGCGAATAAGACAACGTGGTCGAAAGAATCCATGCTTCTTCTCATGCCACCATAGGGTCCATCGATGAAAGCACGATAGGTGTGCCAGGGTCCATTCTCCAGCGCACTGTCGAGGACTTTTTTGGTGAAGCCGCCGAAAGGTCGAAAGACCAAGACCATGTCTCTGTACTCTTCACCGTACTGAGACGGAAAGTCGTCGCTCCATAGAGATGCAATGGTGAAGGGATGGTTCTCGAATACCGAGATACCGGGCATCCTCAGATAAACATATTGTCCAGGCTTCCACTTCACTTGTGTTGGGATGGTGACTTTGATGGCGTTCTCAGGCATCAACGTGACAGCTGCCTCCTCGCCAACCAACCACGATAGCCGAGAGTAATTTGTCCAGTTGAGGAAGAACAAGCGAACGATGTACGAAACGAACCAGATGGCTGTAGTCGCCCACAGGTAGTGCCACGAGGTAAGAAAGTTCTTGCAGTGCCAAAAGAGCATGGCGAGGAAGATGATGGAAACAGGCACATGTAACGCCACAAACAACTCGTACATCTTGCGGCGTAGCGGAGGCAAGGAATGCACACAGAGGAAGATCAAGGGCACGAGTGCCGCAATACCAGATCCGTAGACGTAGATTCCAGAACTGCCGAAAGCTGACTGAAACACTCCCAGACCGCCCTCGGACCAGATCGGTGTGACGTAGAAGGGAATGGTATGAATCAAGCTGAGCAGTAGGCAAAGATATGCGAGCCAACGGTGTAGAACATTCAGTCGCTCGTGTCCAATACCGGTGAGGAAAGAAATGATGTTAGCTTTCATGCTAAGACCGACAATCCATGGCATCATCGCAACTGCAATCATGCCGGCTCGAATGGCCAATGGAGGAGAACCAAATTGAATGCTTTGCCAGTAAAGAGGTTGAGGGATGAAGCAGTAGAGCACGATGAAGACCAGTGCGAACGAAACGATGACAACCGCACCGAGCGATGGAAATATGATTGGCCTCCATCCTTTTCTCAGCCTGAGCACTGGTATGGGCCGATAGAACGCGAACCTGAAGATCGCTATGGCATTGTTCACCAGCCACATGGAGGAAACTGATGATTGCATCTTGGGTTGTTCGGGTAATGGCCCTTCGCGTGGAAAAAATTTATGCGTCGATCTGTCAGTGCTGAGTACCGATAATTCGTAGTCTGTTGCGGGCGACTCGATCATCGCGCAAGCCGCAGCGTCTTCTTTGTGGAGAGCCGTCCGTATTTTATCCGTCCAGATGTGGTATAGATGCAAAAGGCATGCGAAAACCAATAGAATGATGCAAAAGTAGACCCAGCCTAGGGCATACTTTCCAGATCTTGACCACGGATCTCGAGTATTCGCTTCGATCAGACCAGCCGGACTCGTACCGTTCGAAGGTATGTTTATCCGTCTTTCAAGCCCCTGAGAAATGCTTTCGTGGGCTGTTTGGACTGTTTCTTGCAATTGCGAGAGTGCGTCACTTGCTAGTTTTCGGGCGGCGTTCGACATAGTGTGTGAAATCTTCCTGGCGCGACACGATTGTCTGCTGGTATTCTCGAAGTCCAGAGATATCGTCGGGTGAAGGGTGCATGCTCGAGGGTTGTCTGGATCGTTACATTCGTGCAGCTGGACAAATAATATCGAGACAGTTTTGGGAGAATCGCTTCCCAGATGATGAGATGCACGACGATTGCGCAACAGTCAGATTGCGTAGGGCCTCTAGCATACGTGGGCCTTGTACCAGGCTGATAACCTGGATATAGATGATGTAAGACCCCAAACGGATTAATTGTTACTGTTGTCGTCGCAAGTAAGAAAGAACAAGATACGGAGTGACTTGGAAGAAGAGAAAGAGGGTACCTTAAGCATCGGCACTGCAGGGAGTGTTAATGTTAGATATCTGCCTCTCGACTGCCATATCAGGAACCCAAGCCGTGCTTCCCAGATGCAAGTGGGGTCTATCACATCCGAGGTGAAGATCTTTAGCACAAAGAACCTTGCCAGGAAGTCTTGGAAAGTGTGGTTACATGCGAACGGGAAGCAGTGTGCCACACCAATGAAGCGATATTGGCTGGGCTCGGGCATGATCGTTGCCGAACTACTGTGAGCGAATGGCCGGAAAATATCTCGCTGGGTCCTGCATGTGCACGCAGCCGCTCGAGAGATGCAACTACTCGACGCGACATTGGATGGCGCTGGAGACCAGCTGCCGTCAACTATAGCCGCGCACCCTGAAGAAAGGTTGACCTCATCGCCAGTTTTCTTTGATCTACACTGTCAGCAGGCTCGAGGTCAGAGGCTGCGATAGATCTGATAACATCGTGCTTGCGTCGTGCGAGTCGACTCGTGCGCATCCTAGGCTGTGGGAAGCACATGAAGGCGCCGCCAATGACATGTCGAACAGACATGCTGTGCATTGTGAATCGCTGACTCTTGCTGCATGTTCGACCTGTGAAGTTATGGCATTACGCGCCGGCACCACTCCGTTTTGGGGCGCTGTCTCGGGTCGGTTGCAGTTGCCATAGTAGAGAAGCTTGTTGACATGAAGACCCTGCTCATAACTTATAGGCTGTACATACATATTCGTCACAAGCAAGCATCGGAATCATGGCTTTTGAGAAGGACCTCAACCTCTGTTTACCAGTCATGAAGGGGTCTAATAAGGCTTAAGTGATCGGGAGCTTCTCCTGAACGCAAGTGATCAAAATGTGTTCTTGTATTGTTTGATCCAAATGTTAGCTACAAGATACAACCCAATATATTGTCCAGGACCCGAATTCCAAGCAATACACTACACTTCATATAGAGTGTAGGAGGAAGGTCAACCCCTCTAGATAGAGAACTTGTCCAAAGGTCCATTTGGATGCAAGAGGACCTTGGTGTAACCGTCAATCCTCTTATCGAACTTGTCGTAAGCATCGACAGCGTCGTCAATATCGACTTCGTGAGAAACGACGAAAGAGGGCTTGGCTCGGCCAGAGACAATGAGGTCGCGGAGTTGGCGGTTGTAAGCCTTGACATTGCACTGACCAGTGCCGAGGAACAAGCCCTTCTCAAAGAGCTTGCCGAAGGAGATGAGGATCTGTCCTTTGGCAGATTGCGAGTCCGGAGCACCAGGGTCCTGTTTTTCAATTCGTGTTAGCGGACTGCAAAGGCGTATGTCAAAACTTTGGGAGCTGCAGGAACTTACAGAAGGGACGTAGAGACCGGGAATACCGAGACCTCCTGTAGGTCTGGTGACCTGGATAAGCTGGTCGAGAACAATGTTGGGTTGCTCCTTGTTACCACTCTTGTCGACGGCCTGGTAGCCGACAGCATCAACGGCACGATCAACCATCTCCCCACCGTTGAGCTTGATGATTTGCTCGACAGGGTTGCTCTTGGTGAAGTCGACTCCTTCGCACCCGATCTTTCTTGCAGCATCCAATCTCTCCTTGACTTGATCAACAACAAACACCTTGCTAGCTCCACGCAAAACGGCGGAGTAAGCAGCCATCAAGCCTACGGGTCCGGCGCCAAAAACGGCCACGCTGTCACCAGGCTGAAAGCCAGAGAGTTGGAGGCCGTGCCAGCCAGTCGGGAAGATGTCAGCAAGGAGAGCAAAGTCGGCCTCGTGCTCGGTGCCAGGGGGTAGCACAAGAGCGTTGAAGTCGGCGTATGGCACACGTAGATATTGTGCCTGGAAGTTGAAACAGAAATTAGCATGTGATAAAACAAAAAGGAACTCGAGCATTTAACCTACCTGACCTCCCCTAAAGCGAAGAAAGGTACCATTAGCATGATCTCACGAACTTGAATAAGAATAGCACCATGGCTTTGCTGAGTGTTTAGGTTTCACCCTCTAGATGCCGTCTCAGGCGGTGTTTTGTCAAAACACACGCCAAACGGATCGTTCGCTCGAATAGAGACAAAATCTCAGCACAAAACATCAGCACAAGGGACTTACTGGTAGGGACCCATCGCTACGTATCCATAAGCGCCGCCTGCGAATCCAGGGTTGACACCTACAGGTGTTGTCAGCACGTAGGTGTTGAAACCAGATATAGATCGTGACTCACCAGTACAGAATGCCGTCTTGCCCTGTTCACAGTTTCTGCATCTGCCGTCTGCAACATTGAAAGGAAGCACGATACGATCACCCTTCTTCAGCAGTGTTACTCCAGAGCCCACTTGAGTGACAACTCCCATGTTCTGTCTAGAGTGTCAGCGTATGATGATAAACCAATCCAGGACGAGGGACAGTAGCTTACCTCGTGACCAAAGACAAGACCGGACTCGGCAGCTGTGCGTCCTTGATACATGTGCAAGTCACTGCCGCAAATTGCTGGAGAAAAAGTCAGTACAGGATGACAATGTGTATCAGAGTCTTTGAGGGAAGACAAGAACTTACCGGCAGTGGTCACCTTGATAATAGCATCATCAGGGTGCTCCAGCTCTGGCAATGGAACGTCTTTGACCGAGACCTTGAATGGGCCTTCGTAATGTACAGCTTTCATTTGCTTGTCCGACATGATTGGATTAGGTTATCTCTTGCAGTTTGGTACAGAAGTAAGAATATGCAGAGAAGGAACTGAGATCTGCAATGCCTCGTCTTCAGCGTGCTTATATAGGTATGATATAAGAAAGGACCCACTATTGATGGCTGCGGGGCAATATGCGGGGATCCCAGCTCATGCCCCTCCTCAGCTTCATCATGGCAACTGCCGAACGACATCTGAGGGGTGCATGGCCCAGATCTTCGGCGGCGCGGATGATATGCAGGTTACTGTTGCTGACTTGGGCATGGGCTGGAAAAAGGTGGAAGGATTGCGTTGTTGGAAGCGAGAAAAGGCCGAGGAAGACTGGTTCAAGAGGGAGAAAGGAAAGAAAGTGGTCCTCAAACCATGTACATGTATAGGCCGTGATCGTATTAAATGCCAGCTAAAGAAGAGCAGAAAGAATAGAATGCTGGGATATTATTACTTCATCAATTTGTCTACAGCCCAACCAACGTTTAGGCCACGCAGATCGCCATAATGTTGACCCACGCCCAAGAAGACAACGGGGATACCCGTGGCGTGAACCATGCTGACGAGCGTACCGACCATGTCGCCGACGGTATCGCACTTGGAGATGACAAAGCCATCGAGGCCACGGCCCTTCCCTTGGCGGTCCACAAATTGCGCAGAAAAGTTGCGAGCTTGAGCAACCGAGTCGGTGCCGACAAGAGCCTCGCCGACCATGAAGATCTTGTCTGGGTTTGCGAGCTGTCCGAATTTGGTAAGAGACGACATGAGTCGAGTGTCATTGTGTCTGCGGCCAGCTGTATCGACGAGCACGACATCGTAGGCGTGTTCAGCAGCATAGACAACAGCCTCCTTGGCAAGTTGGGCAGCGTCCTTGCCGTAGCCCTTTTCGTAGAGATCGACGTGACCGAGGTTCTCACGAGCAGTCAATTCGGAGAGGTTGCGTACGTGAACACGTAGTTGCTCGACGGCACCGGAGCGGAAAGTATCGGCGGCGCAAACCAGGACACGGAAGTTGTTTTGGAGGAAGAAGAAAGCGAGTTTTGACAGAGAAGTCGACTTGCCGACACCATTGACACCAACAATACTGATGACATAGGGCCTTGCATTGGAGCCTGAGGTGGTAGATGTGATGGAGCGCAGCAAATCGAGGGACGAGGTAGGGGTCAGAATGCGAGTGAGGGCCTTGGACATGGAGTCGCGAATGGTCTGGTCGATGGTGGTGAAGTTGCTGGTCTTGAGACCAATAAGATCGCGCTCGACAGATTCGCACAAGCGGACGGCTGCTTCGCGGGCAACGTTCTTGTTTAGCAAATGGTCCTCCATGGCTTTCATTGGCTTGACCAGGTCGGCCGCGGTCAGAGTCTTGCCTCCGACCATGTTGCGGAAGTAGCCACTGATGGCCCCCAGTCCGGTTCCCACCAGTCCCTTTGATGCGTCCGTGTCGACCTCCTCTTTCCTCGACTTTGACTCTGCGAGAATGGCATCGACCTCGTCATCCAGATCCTTGAGCACAAACTGGCCCTTAGGCGTCCTGCTTCCCATGTCGTCTGTGCGAACGGGCTGCAGTGTTGACTGAGCAGCCGGAGCATCGTCCAGACTTTGTGTTGAGTAATCCAGAACAGTGTCCTCATCTTCCTCGGCACCAAAGCCGTGAGCATCCCATGTGCGCTTTGATTTTGCAGTCGGTCTCTTTGCGGCTGCGACTTTGCGAGAAGGAGACCTTTCGTCGCCAGAAGAGGTGGGGGCTGAAGAGGCAGCAAGTGCGGCCTTTCGCGAACGGCGGGAGCCTCGGGGACTCTTTCCTTCAAGCAACTGGCTCACGGCAGGTGAGGCAGGCCGTGATGTGTCTGGTGTCGGAATAGGAGTGGCATCTGTAGAGGCTGAGATGGTGTCGGCGATTTGTCTTGGGGCGGGCTTTTTGAGGGCTGGCGCGGGAGGTGGTGGGTGGTCTTGGTCGTCACCAGCGGAGCTCGACGGCGGGGTCAGGTCGGTGGGCGAGTCGGTCTCGAGGTCTTGGTCGTCAGGTCGCGGGGCCGAGGACTGGGTCTTGTCGAGCTTCTGGACGAGGGCATCGAAGGTCGGGGTGAATGTCGAGCAGTCCAGCTTGGTCGTGTTCTTGATCTTGAGGTCGGATGCGTATTGCTTGACGAAGAGGCCGCGGACAACGTCGAGCAGGTTGTCAACCCATGACAAGTGCAGGATGGATTGGTAGACGGCGACAAAGATCAGGCCCAGATCCTTGGCGTGGGTGTATTTGAGCGTGTACTTGTCCGTCTTGAAGGTGGCATTTCGCGGCTGGCTCTGCAGGCTCTGGGCGCGCTCCTCGATGAAGACGTCGTTGATCAGGCTGTTGACGACCTTGTGGGCGACGGGGGCATATGTGCGACTCCAGACGACGACACCGGAGGTTGTGATGATCTCGAAGGCGTCCAGCATGATGGGCGGGTGCGTGTTGGACAAAGAGTGACGGCGTGTCGCATAGCGAATGTGCAATGCGCCTGCCAAGACTTGGGGAAAGCTCCGTAACATGCGCTGCCAGCGTGTTTGTTGCACACAAGAGGACAAGTCACCTCCTCACCACAGACCGCCGCATCCTCGCCCACACCCTCCGACCATGCAGCGCGGCCCCTACTCCAACATGGGCCCGGCTCAATCGCCTCCCCTCCACCATCCTGTGCCCCAGCACGTCTCAACCGTCCCGCAGTTGCGCTCTCCCCCTCCACCCATGACACAACAACAGCAACAGCAGCAGGCCCAGCAGCAGCAGTATGGCTATGCTCCCAACAACTACGGCCAGCCTCCCTTTGGCGGCTTCATCAACGACCCCACCGCCCAGATGGGCTTTCAGATGGGCAAGACGGCCGTCGCTGCCGGTCAGGAGTACATGGAGCAAAACGTCTGTCCACACTCTGTACCATGTTAACAACAAGACGTACTGATGCCCGCCCAGTTCAACCGCTATGTCAATGTCTCGGCCATGAAGCACTACTTCAACGTCTCGAACAAATACGTCGTCAACAAGCTCTTCATAGTCCTCTTCCCCTGGCGCCATCGTCCCTGGTCGCGCCAACAGCAGCCCATGGCCGCCAGTGGCCAGTCCGGTCCCATGTTCTTGCCTCCTCGCGAGGACATCAACAGCCCCGACATGTACATTCCCGTCATGGCCTTTGTCACCTACATTCTCCTCTCCACCCTCCTCGCAGGTCTGCAGGGCGCTTTCCGTCCAGAGTTGCTCGGTCTGACTGCTACCAACGCCTTTGCTGTCGTCATTATCGAGCTTCTGCTCCTTAAGCTCGGCACATACCTCCTGAACATTTCAAATGAGTCTCAATGGCTGGATCTGGTTGCTTATTCTGGCTATAAATTTGTCGGCATCATCTTCACCATTGCTCTGGCTACCATCATGACAGGCGGCAAAGGTACTGGTGGTTATGTTGGCTGGTCCGTCTTTGCCTACACTTATCTGGCCAATGCCTTCTTCCTTGTAAGCGACAAACGCTCCCTCCTCACCTGTTCTGTGTGTACTAACGGAAGCAGCTCCGTTCGCTCAAATATGTCATTCTCCCGGATACTGCATCGGGCGCCCATAACCCCATCGCTCGCTCGCAAAGGACCAAGAGAACCTACTTCCTCTTCGTCTACTCGTACATTATCCAGCTGGCTTTCATGTGGTGGCTGAGCAGCTTGTAATATGCGCATAGCTTGAGTCTTCAAAAATGCATTCATGAATTTCCTTCCTGCCGCTTGTGAGCAGGCTCCTCCATCAGTCGTCTTTATAGACTTGGTGCAAACAGGTCGCAACAAGGTGTTAACCTTCGTTTTGTGATCGGTGTCTAGAAACTGCATGATTGCCTTCTGAAAAGACATGTGATCATGGAAATACCTTGAAAGTGCTCTTCGCGGAAACCACGTCCTCCTAGGCAGTATTATACCATCTATAGCTAGCTATAGAACTCTGACGAAGGATGCTTACTCCATCGAACGAAATATGACAATGAAGGAACGAGACAGATAGAACTTAGACCGTATTCTAGAAGACAGAAGTTGACCAAACGTCCTCTCAAGGCCCCCTGTGACGGGCCTTAGACAGAGTTCTTCCGGCAGTCACCAGAAATTTACAGGGAATGCATGAGTTGGAGCAAAAGATCGGTTTCTGTGTGTAAGAGCCGAAATGATCATGACCGAGAAAGATGGAGGTGGCTGTGTAAGCAATAAACCATCACTAGTCCTGCATTACTTCACTTTGCGATCATTCATCAACAAAAATCCTCGATAATCGTCTGGAGAGGCTGCTCTTGCATCAATGATTCAATGCGCGGTAAATCGGCCCCAGGGGCGCAGCATGAGGTGTTGCGCAAGATGTCAAAGACCGGCATCATGGTGCAAGCCTCGAAAGCGGGAAGAGGTCCAAAGCATAAAAGAGCAGCACGTGAAAAGGTCGGGAGTGAACAAGCAAGGTTCATTCGAGCGGGGCTTAGAGCATGCGACACACGTTTCTATTGGCGGGTCCCTTGACCGGTGAACTCATTCGCTCTGCAGGTTTTGGCATTCTCGTCGCACTGCGCTGGTTGTCGGCAGCAGGAGATTGCGATGCGGACTGGATAGATGGCGGAATTGATTGCGGTCAAGGAAAGTTTATAGGCAGAGCAAGTGATGGAGATTGATCTGATAATCAAAAGGAAACTGCATGAGTCGGGTGGAGCGCTTTGGGCTGCTGTCCGTCACGACGCTTTGACTCTGGTTCGGTTCGGTGCATCCCAAACCAATCGGCGGAAGAGACATGCCCAAAAGTCGGCTTGGGCTGTTGCTTATTACAGGTAGGGTAGCTAGGGTCGTTGGCAGCTGCCTCGTTCTGGGTTTCTGACACGCGCGCCTTCCTGGCCGAAACTTGCCTTCTGTTTCTTCCTGCCAGTGTCCATCATCCGCATCTGCATCTTGTGCTCCGCCCCCGAAGCATTGCACCGCCTCAGGCAGAGGTATCCTTTTCGTTCCTGCGCTATAGTCAGCGTGCATTCGCGCGTTATACAGCCTCTCCACAGCCTCGACGCCATTGTCGCGACCGCATATGGCCATGATATTGGAAGATATCTAACAGAAGCACCCCGTCACACTCGTCAACATGACCTCCAACCAAGGCCAGCGTGATCGCTCGGCCTCATCGTCGCACTTATCACCTCCCGTCTCGGCCGACTCTTTTCAACCCTTCCCCAATTCTTATGATAGCCAGCAGCAGTTCCAGGCCAACGCTCTCAACCAACAGCAGTTCCTCGACCCTCAAGCTACCTTGCTGGACTTTCAGTCTTCGTCCTTTGATAACAATAGCTTCTTCAGCGCTCGCACCCCCAGCCTTTACAGTCCGAACGGCAGCAGTAGCAATTTGAGCGGCAACCTGTCTCCCACATCTCTCAGCGCGACCAACCTGTCGCTCAACGGGCCTTCGCCTCAAAATCCGCCTCAGAACGAATCCAACTCGTTTCCGGGCTTTGACTTCAACCAGCACCAGCTGGATCCAAACCTATTTTACGGCACTTCCAACCAGTCGCTAGTGGATCCCATGGCTGCGACACATCATAATCCGACTCCTCCTCACCTGCTGCAGCCCCAGTTGCGCCGCTCATCACAGAGCCCCAGTCCACATGCGTCTCCCTCGTATCAGCAGGCTTCATTCAATCAGATCAATAGACAGAGATCCGAGTCGCTGGACCCCGCAAGCGCCGCATACCCGCCTCCGGGCTATCATGGTAACGATTGGGGCGCTGGCCAGGCCTTTCAGTCGCACCGTCGCACACCTTCGGACGCTTACTCGGAAATCTCGTCGCATTCCAACCAGGCTTCACCATATCTGCCCACAGCAGACAGCTTCGATGCCTCGCCCATGCTGAACCCACAAACCGACGCGTCCATGTTTCCCGACGCCCTTGGTCTTGGTCAATTCTCCTTGTCCGACACGCAGCTCCCGCCTCATATCAGCCCAGGCCCTAGTCCGGCCGTGTCGCCTCGGTTGTTGCCTCAAGCGCAGCAAGCGCTCCCAGACTTCAACACAGCAAATGGCTTCGCTTTGCAACCAGACATGTCATATCAATTACCACAGCAGACTTTCGACATGTATTCAAATGCCTCGCTCACGGCAGCTGAACCGTTCCCTCAACTGAGCAATGGCGGTACCCCCAATGAGATAGGCATGGCCGATACCATGTCTCCGCCCGAAATCAACATTGACTTTGCGCCCCCTTCAAGGGTACCTAGTTTTGGACCACCCGCTGGTGCTGCGCCGGAGGATGCACTCAGTCCCCCGGAAAGAAGTAGGTCGTGTGGATCTTTGTGCTTGACCTTGATACTGACTTTGTCATCTCAGATCGTAGTCGCAATCGCATGCGCGCCAAGTCGGACACCTTCGTTGGATCGCGGCCTGTAACTCCTTCGGTCGCAGGAAGAGGTAGATCTCCTTCGCTACAACCAGGGACAAACTCCCTATCGCCTTTCGACGCACGTCCCAGCGGCTCGCGCTCACCCTCGCCTTCGTCCATCTCTTCTACTAGTGGACTTTCTAGACGATCTTCGACCTCGTCTGTGCCCCAGCGAGACTACATCCTGGATCTCGCAAACCCCGAAAGAGCTGCTAATGGAGGCAACGACCCCAAGCGAACTCAAAAACACCCTGCGACTTTCCAGTGCACATTGTGCCCCAAGAAGTTTACCCGAGCATACAATCTGCGCTCCCACCTTCGCACTCATACCGACGAGAGACCCTTTGTCTGTACTGTATGCGGCAAGGCCTTTGCTCGTCAACACGACCGCAAGCGTCACGAGAGCTTGCATTCTGGCGAAAAGAAGTTTGTTTGCAAAGGTCAACTCAGCAATGGAGATCAGTGGGGATGCGGCCGTAGGTTTGCACGCGCCGACGCTCTTGGCCGACACTTCCGCTCAGAAGCTGGACGTGTGTGTATCAAGCCTTTGCTGGACGAAGAAGCTGCAGAGCGACAGAAACAATGGGCGGAAGAGCATGCACAGCGACAAATGCAGAGCGATCAAGGCTTCGTAGCCCCACCGCCCATGACGAACCAACCCCATCTCCATCCCATTCTTCCAGCCGCTCTACTGCAGATGTACCCAGACCTAGCAAACCTCGACTGGGGAGCTGTCAGTGCGCCAGCCATCCCAGAGGAGTCCGAGGTCTTTAGCGGAAGAAGCAGTTTTGATGCAGGAAGTGGGAACGAATGGGGAGACATGAGCGAAAACGAAATGGGAGCCTACGGAACGCAGACCTCAAACATGAACATGGGTCTTGCTAACAACGGATGGATGAGCGACATGGAGCGATGATTTGACACTCCATGAGCCGCCAGAGATGTATTACGATCCACATCATGACCTTATTTGATGTTGGCGTTTCTCGGAAACAAGGCGTTTGTTGAAGGATTTGAGAATTACTAGATACCACGGCCGGCTTCTCGCGCCTTTTTGCTTTTCTGAAGGATGCATTCTTCTCTGGCTATGATAGAGGCGTTTTCGAGCACCCCAATCAGCAGCAATTGTTGTTTAACGCTTCTTTACACTTTACCATATGATTCATTACATGAACTACCTTGAGCCAGGTTGCGAATTGTCATAACTCCCTTGTAAACTCTCACACTTCCGTGTCATCCGTGACTGGACATGAAATGCTGTAGCCTAGAAGGCAAGAAGCCAATATCTTGAGCTTGAACGTAAATATTAAGCTTTGTCCCCGCAACTCCTTGACACTTCAGCGCATGCCAATCTACCCTCCTGTATACTTGGCAAACATCTTCGCTGGCAGATTGAGCGAAGCGCAACCTCTCGTACGAAAACCATTAATTTTCTAGCCATCCACAATGTTCGGTCTCTTTGGCGGCCAATCGTTTCAACCCGAGAAGGACATTCCCGATCTTTCCGGCAAGGTCATCATCGTAACAGGAGGTATGCGCTCTCTTAGCAAGGACGTCCAGATATTTGCATTGACCTCATCTAGGCAACACTGGCTTGGGCAAAGAATCAGTTCTGCAGCTCGCAAAGCACAATCCCTCTCAGATCTACCTGGCCGCACGCACAGAGTCAAAAGCCAAATCCGCAATCGAGGAGATCAAGACCCAAGTCCCCGACGCCAAAGTCGAGTTCTTGTCTCTCGACCTGACCGATTTCGAGTCTGTCAAGGCTGCCGCGGATTCGTTCAAGCAAAAGGAGCAGAGACTGGATATCCTGCTCAACAATGCCGGTATCATGGCTGTACCTTACAGCACCACCAAGCAAGGCTATGAAGTCCAATTCGGGACTAATCACATGGGCCATGCTCTATTGACCAAACTCCTTTTGCCCGTGCTCCTCAAGACAGCAGAGGATCCCAATGCCGATGTCAGAGTCGTCACCTTGTCGAGCGAGGGACATCAATTGGCACCCCGCGACTGCGGCATCATCTACGATCAAGCCGCCGCCGAAACCTACGGTACTTGGGCTCGCTACGGCAGCGCTAAACTGGCCAATGTATTGCACTCTCGCGGTCTGACTGCCCGCCATCCTTCGATTACAGCTGTCGCCGTGCACCCTGGTGTCATCAAGACGGATTTGTTTGCTTCCACTCAACGCGACAGTATGATTATCAGATACGGCATTGCTGCCGTGGGCGGCCTGTTCATGCAAACTGTACCTCAAGGAACGAGAAACCAGCTTTGGGCCTGCACGGCAAAGAAGGAAGATGTTAGACAAGGGTATTACTTTAAGCCTGTTGGCAACAGAGGGCCAGGCTCTGGATGGGCGCAGGACACGAAGAAGGTCGAGGAGCTCTGGGAGTGGACGGAGAAGGAGCTGGCCAAGCATGGATACTAATCGAAACAAGCTGTAATGAGTTTCGGGTGGTAATTAATGTGGTGGTTTCTGTCACCTCTATTTTGATAATTGTGTAAGTGTATTCTGTCCCCTACAATTCGATTTTGTGATACATTGGCAAGCTTTGGTCTAGCGCTACTATGTCCGGTCTATCACAAGAGCTGCCCGATTCTTGAAGTCTGTACTTGGCTACTATCTAACGCGATAGCGAAAGTGCGACCAGTGCCAATGATGATTGTGACTCTGGCATGCGACGATGGTGGCAGCTTAGAAGAGATGATATTCTATCTGATGAAAATATGCTCATATCAAAGTCGCAGTGGTTTAGTGGTAAAATTCGTGCTTGCCATGCACGAGCCCCGTGTTCGATTCACGGCTGCGACAATGTTTTGCCTGTTTAGTGGTGACTTTGATCGTCATCCGAGCTTTTTGGACCCGAGCAACCGTGATGGGCTTTGTCTTTCAATCACGCTCACAATCTTCCCGTCGCTATCTTTTTTTTGCATCTCTCTCGAACCCTATTCACTCGGCCTTTCAATCTCACGATACAGCCAACTCTGATCCATTGACTTCTTTACGGAATCGCATACACGACAGCAGCAGCACAAACCATGGCGCAAACCGTAGTGCTCGTAACGACAATGGGAGAAATCACAGTAGAGCTCTACACCGAGCACGCGCCAAAGGTACTCCCTCTCCCTCCAATCCCGGCCTTTCCACTCAGCCGAAAAGTTCAAGAAATTTATACTGACCCTTCGCGCAAAACCAACACAGACCTGCCACAACTTCTCCACCCTAGCAAGCAGAGGCTACTACAACACCACCCCCTTCCACCGCATCATCCCCTCCTTCATGATCCAAGGCGGCGACCCAACCGGCACCGGCCGCGGCGGCACCTCCATCTACGGCGACAAATTCGCAGACGAAATCCACCCTTCGCTGCGTCACTCCGGCGCTGGGATCTTGAGTATGGCAAACGCAGGCAAAGATACAAATGGCAGTCAGTTTTTTATCACGCTGGCGCCGACGCCGTGGTTGGATGGCAAGCATACGATTTTTGGAAGAGTCAAGGGGGGTATGAAGGTTGTGCAGAGGATGGGGTTGGTCAGGGTTGACAAGGAGGATAGGCCTGTGGAGGCTGTGAAGATTTTGAGTGCGAGGGTTGAGGAGGTGGGTGTTTGAGACACAAAAGAGCTTTGAGATTTGCGAGCGAGGGCATGTCCTGCGGAAAGAAAGTGGATGAAAAGAGACAACTCCTACAGTACACCTCAAAAGATGGCCGGGGAGGGTGCATGTGCGAGGAGCATCATGTTCTGCACTGCGACAGAGCCACCCATCCTCTGCGTCCTAACATGGAGGTTCCGCCCAGATGGCACCATCAAGAGAGACTCGATCGAAGAATATGCACTCAAAGGTAAAACAAGTGTTCATTAACATTAGAGCGTATTGCGCTGTTTCCATCTCTCTTCCCTTCTTTCCTACAGAATCTGGGACTTTCCTGCTTTTCTCTCTTCTCCTGCCCGATATGCTACAATTGCAAAGAAAGCTGAAGAAGTAAGAAACCCGAAACAAAAAAAAAACGTAAAAAACCACCAGCACTCTTTGCTCAAAAAAGGAAAACGGTCGCTCCCTGATGCGCCATCTTGTGAAACAAATGAGAAACTCCGAATTGGATGCTGGGTCGTCGAAAATGCTTCCCACGAAACAAAAACTCCACTTCGATGAAAGGGTATCTGGTCCCTTGTCATGACCGAAAATCCAACAATCAAGTACAATGAAGAGAACGTTAAAAACAAAGGAACTTTCCACGTTTCAAAGGAACTCCCGCGAGAGTGAGCAAAGTCCTTGAAGGTGGGTGGGTGTATCAGCGCTGAGACGCAACTTCGAACTCTCTTCAGGTCAGGATACCACAGAGCTCTTCCCATTGGCTTTCGTCTTCAATCAGCAGACCACGATCTCTGCCGACTTGCTCCAAGACTTCGACGACTTTGCGGAACGAACTGGCTGCTCCGCGCATTTGCGAACATCTCGCCAACGAAAGGCCGGCTTTCCTGCCGTTCTTGAGAACAACAAACAACTCGATCCTGAATGTGACTGGCTTGATGCCCAAGGAGTTGACTTTGTCGATGCTGGCGGTAATTGCGTTGTCTTGCGGGAAGTAGGTCAAGTCCTTGATACCGTGTCGTTGCCACTCGCGCAACATGCGTACCAGCTCTGTTCTTGCGCGAGTACGTGGAACATTGAATGCCAGAGTGCGAACTTCGGGTCGCAGACGAAGGAATCGGGAGAACCACGAGCGTGTTGTGTTATCGCCGCCAGCTGAGGTAGGAGTGGTTGGAGGTAGAGGTGACAATGGTCCCGTTGAGAAGGGACTGAGCGGACCGTTGTTCATTGCGGCAGGTGGAGGAGATACTGCGTATCAAGTTAGAAATCATCACTGAGCTTCTAGATGTTGGGAACTTACATTTGTCTGAATCCTTCTTTCTGCCAAACCATTTGCTGAACCCTTTGCTTTCACGGCGCATTGGAAACTCACTGCTTGAAGAAGACTTGGGCGCGGGTACTTGGGCGCTGGTCAGATCCAAATGAGGCGGTCGGTTGTCCCGGTTGAGAACGCTGGGCTTGCCAGCTTGACTAGCAGTCTCGTTCCAAGGCATGGGTGAGCGAGGACGAAGCTGGCTATCATCGACGACAGAGGGCTCCTTCCACTTGCGGAACCAAGAAGACTTCTTCTTGACCGCACCTTCGTGGGACGTTTGTGAGGAGATCTGGCTTAACGGTATGTCGCTGTCGCTGCTCTTCTTGCGAACCATACGGGGATCTGCAGTGGGTACGGTGAGGCGAGACTTGTCAATGACAGTGTGCTGAGAGATATCCGAGGCGGGCTCCTCGACAGAACGCCAATTGTATGGACTCTTTGGTGTGGCGGGGGACGAAGGCTGAACCATACGGACCGTTCTTTCTGGCATTGGAGCTGTGACAGATCTGTATCTATGAGCTGTGTTAGGTCGTCCTTGAGAGCCTTCGGGCCTGCCTTCTTCGCTTATGATTGGCAGAACTGCTCTGTTGTCCATCACATGGTGATCAGGAGCCGAGACGGTACGCTTATCGCCCGGCATGATTCTATCCAGATTGGCGAGGACTTGTTCAATCTTGGCAGAGCCATCGTTTCCTTCGGATGCACTCCGTGCTGCAAGCTTGTGCCGTGTTTCTTCGAGTGTGCGAGTGATGAAGGTGTTTGGAGTGTCGGTGGGAAGAGCAGGCAGAGGGCGAGGTGCGGCGTGTTCCTTGATTGAACTACCAGAATCCCTCTTAGACACGGATGATGGAGGAGTCTCGTAGCCAGCCTTTTCGGTTGCCGATGCCGTTGTGAATACGCTTGAGCTGAAGGAACAACGATTGAAAGCCTCCTCGCAGGCCTGTTCGAGCTCACTGCTGGCCTTGCGGATATCTGTCTTGGTTGCGCCGGTCGAGTTCTTACGAGGTCGCGTACGAGGAGCAGGTGTGACCGATTTCTCCTTTCTAGATCGAATTGCATTGTCTACACGACAAGAAGGGCTGTTTGCGTCAGGAGTAGGGCTTCCGTGCATGAGCTGAGAGAATCTAGCTTTGGCTTGGAGCTCTGGAGTGAAACGAGCGCTGGTGCTGACTGCGGCCTGCGAGCTCTTACGATGGTGAGAGAAGCTGACCTTTCTCTTATGTTTGTGAGAGCTGACTGTTCTCGGCATCACAGGTGGGCTGCTAGGCCAGACAGAGCTCACGACCGAATTGCGAGATGTTGAAGCTTTAGACAATGAGCGTGTCATCGATTTCCTGTACTCTTGCTTTACCAGACTGGAACTGGAATGTGAGGCACCATTCTTTTTCAGCATCTCAACACGAAGTGCATTGGGGTGACGCAAGGTGTGCTGCATGTAAGCCTTGCGACTACCATTACTCTCGCCTCTGCGATGCACAGTGACTTTTGTGTATGGCGTTCCGTTGGGTGTGGTCTGATAACGAGATGATCGGTAGGGGTCGTAGCTACCATCGGATGGCAAATTCTGATCAGGTTGTGGGGTGCGAAGATGCTCGTCGTTCATGATGGAGTATTGAGACTGCGAATGCTGCTTTTGATTAGGAACTGTGGGTTGATCCTTGGGCCCATTTTTGTTGTGCTGGTAGTCGCTGGCAGCATAGCTGATGGCATCAGCACCACCAAGATAATTCTCGAGATTCTCTTCGCGATGCTTTAGAAGTGCGGCATAGAAGAGCTTCTCTTGGTTCGGCTCGTTGCTGACCAGCTTCTTGACAAGGACCGATTGGGGCACGCTGTGCCACAGGGTACGCATGTTACGGAGTATTTCCTTGTCAACCTCGTCTTCGCGTGTCACGGTCCAGTCTTCGAGAATAGGTGACGGACCAACCCAAGCCTCTTTGTCTGCAAGGGGTCCCGTGTATCCCCATTCCTCGTCGAACTTGTGAAGAAGGGGATGCTCCCAAATCTGTTCCATGGTGATACGACGACGAGGGTCTGGCACGAAGATCTTACGCAGCAGGTCTTGAGCATCGCGACTGAGATCAGGGGGCATGTAGTAGTCGGCCTCAGCGATTGCCCTGTACATGACTCCGAGGTTTCGATCTTGGTCGTAGTTGAAAGGAGTCATTCCAGTGAGCATGACGTATAGAATGACACCGCAACTCCATACGTCTGCTCGTGCGCCATCGTACGGTCTGCTTTTGATGACTTCGGGTGCAGCGTAGTGAGGACTACCGCAGGCCGTCGTCAACTTCTTACCCTCTGGTTGTAGAGCAGCCATACCAAAGTCGACCAGCTTGACTTGGATATTTTCACGGTCAAGGAGGATGTTCTCGGGTTTGAGATCTCTGTGATGGATGTGCATGCGATGGCAGTAAAGCAGAGCGGCAACAATCTGGCGGAAGATGTAGACGCTCTCTCCCTCTCCAAGTCCGCGGCACTCTTCGATGTAGTGGAAGAGCTCTCCACCCTCGACGTATTCCATGATGAGGTAGAGTTCATTGTGGTTCTCCCAGACGTCATACAGGCGAACAATGTTGGGATGGTCAAGTAGTTTCATGATGGCAATCTCACGCAGGAGACCCGGGGGAGGGGGTGGCATGGCCTTGCCAGCAGCAACAAGATCCTGCAGTGACTTGTCGGGCATCTCTGCCAAGTTGGCCAAACTCTGAGCACGAACCGTCTCGGCCATCTTTCTCGAGATGATCTTTGCGGCACCTATCTGACCAGTGTCCTTGTGTCTAACCAAGCGTACAGTAGAGCAGCCACCGTGGCCGATTGTCTTTCCAAGCTGCCATCGGCCCACGAAGCTCTTGCGACCCGATCCGGAAGCGGTGGTACAATTTGATATTTCTGAATAGCGTTTGCTGGCTCTTTGGGATTCCGGAGCAGCAGATGAAAGGTGCGCCTGGTGTGTTGATGAGGCAGCGGGACTGCTTGTGCGTACATCTAGGGTTCCATTGGCAGCGAGTGACTTGTTGTGGGGGAGTGAGGTGGGCGAAGACACTTCTGGTGCTTTGGAGGATCGTGTGCTTCTTCGCGCAGTTGGATCGATGTTGGCGCGAGACTCGCCGGGCCCAAGCACTTCTCGTCTCGATGATGGTCGCGTCTGGCGGCGATAGTTGTCGGCCATGACGGCGCTGCTATGTTGGGTAGTCTTGATGGCGCGTCAAGTGCCTTGCTAAATGTGCGTTGATGGTATACTGTCTTGCAATCCAGATACTGGTGGGCGATAAGACAGACAGCCCAATCAATCCAAGTCCTGCTCTGAGAGTCGAAAGAAAACGAGCGTGATTAAGTATGCATTGGCTGGCGTATGAAGATGCAGGCCGGGTAAGGAGCGAAGTGTTGTGTGCTGGCAGCGGGATAAAGACAAATGAGGGATGTATCTATAGAGTCGATGAAGGATAGTCGGGCGCGTGCGAGTTTACGCGGGCGCAACTGGAAAGGAAGGAAGGCGGGCGTAGGTCGATAAGGAGGGACAAGGTACAAGGTGATGGAGAGGGAAGGAACCACCACGAGACGGCGAAATCGTCAATCGACACCAACGGTGGCCTTTGTCAGCGATTAACAAGTTGGCAGCAAGCACTGTGCCGAGACGAGGGGAACGGAATGACAGAATCAGGAGCGCTGTTTGTTGTTGGCCGAGATGATGATTACTGTAAATGTTTTGATGCGCAAAGCTAGGAATGCAACGGTGCGCGACGACGTTGACCTCCTGCTCGCTGCAATTCGACAAACAATTCCGACTTACACTGTGCGAAACATTGACCAGAACACCTTCTTCTTTACCAAGACATGCCTGTCAGAGTCTTTGTGTGAATGTCTCTACTGTTCACGTTGTATGCACATCAACACTGCCGGCGACGTATTCTCGGTACTCAAGGCGTGCCATCGTCATCTTGCCCTCTCCAGCTTCATGTCAAGTTTCAACCGCCAGCCCCCTGACATGCAAAACCGTTGGCCGTACCCCTGATTTGGCTATTGAAAGCATCAAGACGTTTGGCACAAGGGAGAATTGATGCCACAGGGGATGACCTCCTGCTCTGACTGATATAGATCAGCCATTCAGAAAAGCTCCCTGACGGCGGTGAAGATGTTGGTCGCAAGAGGAAGAGAAGATCTGAAGATTGAACGAGATTGGATCAAGCTGGGGAAATGCCAAGCCAGAAGATAGCCGAAACACGTGCATGTCGCCAGCGCTGCCAGCTACCTTACCTACTATATCTACCTGGTATTTACATAGGTAGGTTTCACGTAAGACAACTGATGCGCGCCTGACAGGCTTCACGAAAGGTGGTCGAGATCGATGCGAAGAACAGAAATGTGTAGCTTTATTGTAGGAAAAAGGGGTAGGAATTGCACTTTCTACCATCCATAGCAACCCTAAAAGCCCACCACCAGAATCGAGATGAACATCCAAGAATTTCAAGCAAAAAGTGGTGGACCAAAGTCCGTAAAATCGCAGATCCCAGCAAGATGCCAGCTCATCAAACGCCCTGTGAAGATGTCGCCCCAATGACAGTTCCGTGGCCCTCTGCGGCGCCATTGACAAGAAGAGAAAAGAAAAAAGAAAGAAAGAAAAAAAAAACCACATGCATGCTTTCCGATCCGTAACAGCGTAAGTATATACCATAAGTAATACAATGAAAAAAGGGGTATCACCGTGAGGTTATCGTTGTTGTTCATGTTTGAATGATGTCGAGGTCGTGGCGCTCGAGTAATTCTCATGCCGAGGCGGAGACGGTAGGACTCGAATTCTCGCTCTTCATAGCTGGAGATATCGAACCGTCCTTTCTGTCGCCATCGGCCGAATTGGTGGGCGCTTTGCCGCAACCTTTGACGAGGATGTGCCTCTGTTTGAGAATTAGCTGAGTTTCGATGACACATATTGTGAGGAATGCGTACCTTTAAAGCATCCTTTCGGGAAAAGCTCTTGTCGCAGTGTCCACAGGGGAATGGCTTGACTGCTAGATGGATACGCTTGTGTCTCTTCAGATCGTGATTGCGGTTGAAACTCTGAGGACACTGATCACACTTGAAAGGCCTGTCGTTCTGCGGGTTTGGCTGTGCCTGAGGGTGATGGCCGTACATGTGCTGCATGTGTGCTGCGTGCCCGCTGTTGTATGCTGGCATCATCGAAGGGGGCATGCCACCAACCAAGGCAAGCTGACTGTTAGGGTTTCCGACGTTGGACAGCACCGGACCTGGGTATTGGTATGATGGACGCTGGTGCTGGTATGGTTGCGCATTCTGTGGTTGAAGTGGCGGGATAGATCCGTGACCGTTCGCGGGGGACATGCGTGGGATCTGACCACCTGCACTCATCGGGCTCTGTTGAACAGGCGAGGGTCCAGAAGAGTAGGCATATGATGATTGGCTATTGTGGCTGTGCTGAGATCCATGGAAATAGGTGGGCGTAGGAGGAGGTCTTGCATAAGAATCGTGGTGGCTCACTGGCGAAGGCTGGGTCACAGGGGTGTGGCCTCCCATCATTGCTGAGCCAATACTGGATGACTGAGAAGGAAGAGCTGGCAGGTTGACGGGTGCCGACATGCTCATGGAGGTAGGGAAGGGGTTCTCAGGGAAGTTCGGAGGAGGCAGGCTCTCAGAAGAGTGAGGTGAGTTGTTGCCCTTGACAATCGAGTTGAGAGATGGAGAAAAGAGACCTCGCTGGTTGGGGCTGTTGTGGGACTGGAAACCGTAGGGAGTGGTGCCGGTATGCGAAGGCGGCCACATGTAACCAGTGGGGGTGAATGGCGGTACCGCCTGGTTGGCTTGGGAGCTGCCGGTCGGCATGTTGGAAGAGTTAGGGCTGAGACCGTCACTCGAGATGCCGCTTGGAGGGGTCAACAAGTTGCCAACGCTGGTCAAGCTCGAGGGGATAGAGGGAGTCGGCTGGGAGGTGCTAGCATATGAGTGGTACTTCTGGTGCAGCGACGTCAATTGAGGAGGAGGCAGCTCGAAGTTGGGAAGGTTTGAAGCATTGGGTCTACGAGATGAGAAACTCGTGGGAGCACCCATTGAATCCGAGCCGGGAATCATATGTGACGTGAGAGCAAGACTGGCAGCCACGATGGCGGATGGCAGGCTTTATTCGGTAGGGTCAGAGGATGCGTTCGGCACTGATGCAGGCTGCGGCGGTTGAGGAAAGGAACAGCCGAGGAGATGAGATGGAGGCGTCCGATATGGCTCTGCGATGTGATTTGAGGCAAAAACGAGAGATGCTTCTGCCGTGGTGATGATGATGGGATCCCAAAGACGCGGGTAATCGGATTACCTCGCTGCAGCACAATTCCAGAAACCCGGAAAGAGATGGGAGCCTGACGTTGCTGGCCGCTAGATGGAGCGCCGATGGTCGAGAGAGAGGCAGAAGGTGACGCGAGTTGCTGCGAGTCAAGCCCAATGGATACTAGAAGGGTCTCAGCGGGTGTTGCGCAACAGAAGGCGCTACCCAAGGCCACGATCGGGGGAAGAGGCTTACATTGAGGGAGAGATCTGGGAGCCCGGATCTGTGGTTGTGCAGACGGCAGGGTCACACGCACACGTCGCACCGGTATTGGGGTATTCGCAGAGGATGGGCAACAAACGTGGCTTTGGAGCTGGGCAGTCGCAAGCTAGAGAGAAAATGCACGTTTTGGGAGAGCTGCTTGGATGGTGGAGAGGGTGGCTTGCAGGGGCTTGCTTGTGGGTGGAATGAGAGCGAGCGCAGAGTCGAGCAAGGGGGAGGCAGAGATCAGAGCAGAGCAGCGCGAGCGAACAAAGAATGCGTCTGCTTCGAGAGAGTGCTTTGAGGTCGAGGGACGAGTCGCGTACGCGCAGGGCAAACAGACGAACGTCTTTGAAGACGTGCGAGGAGGGCGATCCTTTGTTAAGCTTAGGTGCCCTGGCGCTTTTAGAGAACGGATGGCGGACCTCGAGGGCTGGACACCAGCGGAGAGGTGAACATGCACCGGCAATCTAAACGACTAGTGCGCTGTCTGAGAGGCCGCTAGTGGGTAGACGAGATCCATGCGCGAGCGCGAGGCGTCTGGATCGAGTCTAGGGCAGACAAGAGTCAACGAGCCTGAGCACCAACTGGCGGACGGGGAGGGCGAGCAAAAGAGCCTCCCACGTCCCGCCCACTCTTGCTCTGCGCGCTGCACTAACCGCCCCGATGCACCTGACAGGTAGGCAATAATCCTTCCGCGCCCAGCGTCCTTTCTTCTTCCATCTTCGATCCTTTGACGCTTCAGCTGCCGATGCGACTCCGCTCCAGGGAAGATGCGTCTGGCCGCAGACTGCACGAGGCCCTATTTTGCGTCGCATCATGACCCCCGTCGTTGCTGCCCATCTCACACCCTCATCAAACCATGCAGCACCCCATGCTGCTTCCTGTCCTCAGCTCTCTGCGCGAGAAACGGTATTTGGAAGCGGCCGCTAAGCGCGTTTCTCGCAAAAAAGTGAAAGCGAAAGCAACGACGTGGTCTGTGAACTGAAAGGGTGACTCGCCCTAGGGACTAGACCGAGTAGAACCCTCGGGGCCGTTGCTGCGGGACGGGCTTGCAGTTTACGGTAGACACCACCATCGCTTGCGCGCCCAACTCCCCTCTGACCCAAGACACGACCAACCAGACGCTCGTGTTTCATTAGGTCGGCCGCCAGTGTGATAAGCGCCAACCTGCAGATCCAATCCAAGCGTGCGGGCGGCACAGAGCGAACAGGCCATGTCTCCCACCTTTTGGCCAAAGCAACGCATCCTTCTCCAAAATAAGCCTTGCCTGAACATCGCTACAAGACTGGCGGAGAGAGCTACTGGTCAGACATCATGATACAAGCATGAGTGCACACGAGGCTCTCACACTGAAGATGTGCTGTGCCTGCATGCAGACGAGTGCGTGGGAAACAGCCAATATTATTCTGGAAGTTGCAAATGACCATGTGCGCAGTGCGGGGACGACCACTCGGTCAGCAAAGAATCATACTTCCGCCTTCTCTTCGTCTACAAGAGCAGCGTTCATCTTAACGGAAGGTTCTGACAGAGACGCAACTAACAAGGGTAGACCTTATAAAACCAGTCTCTCTTTGCGACACACAAGTTGTCGTCCGAAGTTGGTGCGTTCACGCTACAAGGAAGAATTCGTAGTCGCTTTCGGTCTCTCCGCCCGGATCAGCACCAACGCCTGCCCCATGTCGTGCAAAAATCTTCTGATCTCTACGAACCGAACCCTCGGTTGTGTTTGATGATTTTTTCTCGCAAGAGTCGATAAGCAGGGCTAGATACGATCTTGCACTCACCTGGCCGTCAACATAGTGCATCATGATGGAACCGACTCTGAACCAGCCATCAGCAAGTCTTACCGGCCGTTCGTGCGACATCCAGGCGCCTGACGATTGGTTGACTGATACGAAGCTCTGCCTATAACGGATTAATAACGGCTCACGCGGTGATGCTGAATCTCTGCAAGCATGAAACCAATGCTTCGTTAATCGGTGACAACGAGACAGCGACATCGTCTTCATTTCATGAAACCCGGACGGTCGGGTTCGAGGATGCAGTAATCGCTTTTGCAGAAGACGCGCATGCCTCTTGAGAGCAAGTCCACAAAGATACTGTACCCTGTTGTCAATCCTTATGCATGCAAGCTTCCTGAAGGCTGAAGCCACCACGAGGTGGGGGGCTGGACGATCATCATGATCACAGTTTGATGCGACTCTTGACACAAGCGGCATGGCGTCTGGAGAATGCATCCTTCCCGAGGTTCAACGCTAGATACGTGCACAGTGCGCGAACCCTTTCTGAATTCTGCCGCCCACACCGAAGCTCTCGTTTCTACGTTGCTCGCACGCGCAACCTTTTGCCAACGGCGACAAATCCACGGTCCGTCCTACTACAGCTCAAAGGACGTACCACGTATAGGGTGCTGTCTTCCAATTTCTAACCCTGATCTTGAACTCCTGAGTCTCGTGTTGGGCAATGTCAGATGGACAGTTTGAGACAAAGAATTCGGCCAATAAAACCATCGGTTAAGCGAAACCTGACCTTGTTCTCTAGGCAGGTATTTCAGTTACCGAGTCTAGGCTCGATTCAAATCTCTTTTTCTCCGGTGTCCTCAAGGATTGTGGTTCACTAGGTTTTTCACGCATATAATTTGTTTCGCCAACGTCCCTTCTCCAATCTCGGCATCCTGCCGCAGGCAAGTGGTAAACGAGTTCGCCTACAGGCCATTATCATAACATGGCCTGTATGATCGCCAAATCCCGCCTGCTCGGTTGGGGCGCATTCTTTCACCTGAATCGTTTCTCCAGAGTCACGCCTCTGGGAGTTCCCCAGAACGCCACCGGAGCTTTTGCTTTCACTGCACCTCGTTGGCTTTCGGCACAATGCCTGCTTCGACTCGGTGACGCCGAAAGCATTGCACCCAACGCTCCAGGGCTAATTTAGGACAAACAGTGATATCCCGAAGCTTGTTCATTGTATCTACGTCGGCACGCCCCGATGACTCTGTTGACTTTTGCTGGTGCGCAATAACATCTGCTTGGATCTTGCTGGCGTCAACTCTACTCTTCTTCGGTCCGCCATCTTCTCCATCTCATGTCTTCCACGCTGTGGCTTTCGTCAATACCCCACATTCATGGCTGCCACGCGGACTCATGCTACGATTCCAGGCACCTGTATCAAGGGCTTTAGATCGTAACGGTCTCCGTCTGTAGATCAGCAATACTTTGTTCAGAGGCAGCTGCTGGACAGAATGAGTTGACAATTAGATGGTGCTACGTGTTTAGCTACGTAGGTATATGCTTCAGTATCGCGATCAGGTGCTAGAATATGATTTATATGGAGTCGGCCATGTGATTTGATTGAGAAAGCACGGTATCGACCATTTTCTCTATTCGGCTAACGTCGAGCAGGCCCGTACTCAGCCGTGGGGGTCAGTGGGCCCCCGTTACTAGCTGTCTACAGTAGCCAGGGTTATCCTCAGGCATACAAGTGCTGGGTATCACTTTCAGATGTGTACATGTTCGGGATCCATGGGTTCTGAACAGCTACTCTCTTAGCCGCTTCACGTGAAGGCTGACTCGAAGAAACAGTGCGCACAAAGTACTGGGTGTCGCATCTGTTACTGATTCTTGTTTCCCTGATCTCGCGCCATTCCCAGCATGTATCATGCATGTATGCCTGATCGTGCCACAGGTCGACCGAAGTTTATGCCTTTTATTTGCAAGGCAACGTAGCCGAGCGTTTCTGAGCTTTTTGATGGTTTCTTTATTGCCTGTTCCACCATACGATCTGCCTATGCGCTTGCCCAAGAGTCAGGTTTCGCGACCATCGACGTCAAGTCTCTATCACGATCAACTGTTGAGCAATTGACTTTCGGTTGCCAGGTGCCCTTCCGTGACCTGGGGTTCGCGAGGTGTAGTCCTAGTTTGGCAAGGAGCGTGTCTCATCAATCCGGGTGTGGCACTGTGAAAGCCGTAGGTCTAGACTCCGTGTGCTCTTTGTGAAAGTGCCTGGAGCGACTCAGCGTCCAAACGAGTGACCTTCTCATGACGATGCCTCCAATCTGTGGTCGCGATCTGTGAATCAGAAACAAAACGTAGATATCGAAGCATGTTTAGAACAATCTGCGTTGCAACAAGGCTTGAATAAACGGATCTTTGAGATTCGACACTTCTCATATCCACACATCCTCGATGAACATCAGCTGGCAAGATACAACATCGAACGTGTTGCGCAGGTCATCGGAGATCAGTGAAAGGCAAGCTATGTGACGACCAGATTGGTGCAAAGGAAGATTTTGAACTTCCGATGCGGCTAGGCTTTGAGAATGCAGTAAGACCTCAAACTAGCTACCAAGAACCAGGGTCAAGCAATTATCGAACATGGGAGAGCCTTAGCTCTCCAGTTGCTGATTCGTTTCCCGAGTCACCACGCTGTGCCCCTTGTCCTTCGGCACATTCTCATCAAGCCACCAACCTACTGCACAAGTACACTGACCAGCGTCGAAACGTCTTTCTTCCAACCTCCTCCCCGTCGTGCCACCCAAAGGATCCTTCCACCGGTGGTCTGGCCGTTTTTGTTTTTCCCAAACGACACTGCTGCTGCAGCCACTTTGGGCGTCTCAATCCGTGCTTTCTCAAGCCCCTCCGTGATGAAAGGCAGTTGTAGCCGCGTAGAGACGTGCTGCTCGCTAGCCATTTCCGTCAGAAAAACATCTTTGCTCTTCTGCCTGCACTTTTATACGTACGTATCGGAGAAGCGTCCCTCGACTGGAAATTTTGTTGAGGCTCTTATTTGAGCTGGACCTTCGGACACGCCATAGCTGATAGCCTGGTCTTTCTCATTCTGTACATGAGCTGACCGTGTTTTGAGGAGTGATACGAGCGGTCGAGCTATCTCATGCACCATGGAAGCGAGGCAGGCAGTTTCAGGACGTGGACGGTGATGTCTCGGGAGATGTGCTCATCTGCACAAATACTGAGACATTGTTCAACCTTGCGGCTACCATCACACGATATGCTTAGATTCAAGGCCTTACGAGCTCACGTTCAGCTGAGGAAAACCCAGATCCACAGATGACGGACTACGCACGCTGAGCATACGATCGTGAGACTTGTTCTCATCATTCGAGCTTTTACAAGCCGTGCGGGTGGTTTGCCGAAGGCCTGTATCGATTTACCAGAGCTGAGAACATGGTTCGATCATCGAGGGTTATCGACCGCAAACAATGCTTGAAGGCGGGAAGCATTGTGCTGGCATGATGATCTTGCAATTGCTTCCCGGGATATGTTGATCAAAACAACCTGCTATGTGGCTCGAACATTATATAACTCGGATATATGGTCTTTGTTACAGGAACTATTCTTCCTCAAGTAACGTCCCCAGGTTGAGGTCCCTGTTCGTGATTATACTGGCGCGGAGCCATGGTTCTGGTCGCTGAGGCAGAGACAGCAGCTTAACCAAAACGATCAGCTCGATGTGGTCAAAATGGGCAACAATTTTTGGGTGACATCCTATGCAGTGAGTGGCACACCAAAGTCATGGTGCTGTTCGTCTGGCCAGATTCTCTCATATCGAGTTGCGGCCGACACCTCATATATACCCAGACTAGCTCGGTCTTTGCGCTCACTGAAGATCGAGTAGAGCTGGAGCACGTATATCGAGGATCTGCGGGTGATTCTTCCGAGCTGTTCGGCAACTGTAGGTGGCTTTGAGGGTCTCAGATGCTCCAGTCCAGTGGCTCATGATGGTTTTCTACCATATACAACGCTTCTGTAAAAAATTCCGTCAACTCATGCCAACCAAAACATGTATCCGGAACAACTTACACGTCCTGATATGCATGGCAGTTGGCGTCTTTTAGAGCATTCCTCATCTCGGCAAGGAAAACGTGAGCACCTGAAGCGAAACACAATTAGCATGATCCCATTCCATTAAACAATGCTAACACCACGCTGATCGAGTTTCACTGGGCAAGCTGCAGAAAACAGAACCTGGTGCCAGCTTTCGTTATTGTGGTTGCATCTTCAGTCTAACTTACGTGGTAGTGGCCACTGCATAGTTTGTCAGCTTCAGTGATTCAGAGATGCTATGAGTTTACTAACCTCCCCAGCGCCCGTCAACAACCTCAGGGTAAACCCTTGAACGTGTTCTACCAGGCGGATTTGATTGAGTTCGCCGAGTTCTTTGAGTGTCGGGTCGCTGGACCAGCCATTCATCGGCCACTTGAATCGTTTTTCGACGACATCGACGAAACCAGCTCTTTCCAACAGAGCTTTGCTCTCTTTCCACGTGTCAAAAGTCTTGCCCCATTTCACAGAAAGGTCGTTGATGGTCTGGCCCCAGGTATTGTAGAAGTGATCAGGGGCTAACGAATCGTCATCACTAACCTACACGACATCTCATTAGCTACACAACATTCCGAACGACACAAAAGGCAGTCGCCATACTGGCCAGGTCGAATGCTCCATAATCTCGATGTACCCGTCAGGCGCAATGCATCGGTAGGCTTCGCTGCAGAATAGATCCCAGTCTTTGATGGAGCCAAACATTTCGCGGACATGGACGTAGTCAAGCTGATTGTCCTCCCACGTCCAGTCCAGTGAAACATCGTCTATTTCGAATACACAGTTGGAGGGCACAAGACCCGGCTGTATGGGTGACAGATCGGTTCCAGTAACTTGGGCCTCGGGAAACTTATCAGCCATCTGGATTGCCCAGGTGCCCGTGCCGGTCCCGACATCCAGGATTTCTCGCGGAGCTTCAACAGGCGCCAGATGCAGCTCTCCACCAAGGGTTAGGGTATACATTGTATGTGACAAGCTTTCGCCCTCGCAGGATTGCTCATCATTGGGACCCTGAATACGTTAGTCCTTAAGACGGTTGGTGCAGAACAAGAGCTGACTTGCCCAATAGCTGCCTTCTTGATAAGCATGATATCTTCGGCC
Organism: Aureobasidium sp. EXF-10727; assembly: GCA_023848595.1. NCBI lineage: Eukaryota > Fungi > Ascomycota > Dothideomycetes > Dothideales > Saccotheciaceae > Aureobasidium > Aureobasidium sp. EXF-10727. The sequence continues at coordinate 160,139 of SWBF01000033.1, forward strand.
ATTCTCCATACGATAATCTGTGACATAAGATGCCAAAGTGTCGGATGTTGTAGACGCCGCCGTGCCAGGCGACGTCTCTGGAGTCATTCCTTGCTAATACTGTAATGGGCAGTTGCAGAGCGGCCCTACAGTGGCAAGGGAAGGGGGGCAGATCTTTTCATAGAAGTCGACGCAAGAGGGCAAACTGTTTTGCCCTCTTTTCTTTAAGTGACCATCGACCTCATAGATGGCAGTTGTTGGCCAATTCTTATTAGCTGCATGTATCTGGAGCGCCTACGTGCCGGGCAAACGCGCGAGGCGGGCACTAAAATGCGCTCAAAGCTTTTTCATCCCAAACACCCCTCTTTTGTGTCGCTTAGAATGATGACTATGAGGTATGAATAAAGTAGTGTCTTCGGACAATTGTCCATCAATCAATTCCCTTGGCTGCAGATTCGAAGACAGCGCGGTATGCGCGTACCCATGACACCGGAATGTGAGCTTTGGAGAGGGCAACGCTGGCGTTTGGGTCTTTTGCCTGTCAAATGCTTCCGAATTCCGACGAGCCACTCGACGCCATGGCTTGGAAGCATCCAGGCTGTCGGTTCGAGTGCCAGTGTTCCGGTTCCCGAATGTCTGCTCTTGCCAGTTGGAGCTCGGTCTGCTGCAAGTCGATCCGCATGCCCAAAAACTGCAGCTGCGAGAGTCATGGACTCATGGTCTAGCCGCTCCTTCCAACTCCCTCAACTGCCAACAGAAGGATCTTTGCTCGACACGATCGACCTTCTTTCAATCCTGGCATCAACATTTCACAAAGGTCTGGTAGACCGTTGTCTGCTGGCTGATGAGCCATTCGTCAACCTATCTCGTGTTGCACAGCGTCCAGTTCAAGAAGCTGTTGCATGGTTCCTCGAAATCGTGAAACATCGGTCCTGCCCTCCTCAACGGTCTGCTATCGACAGCCTCGACCGAATTATCATCGATTTCGAAACAACATGCCTTCTTACAGCCAAGCCGATTGTCGATCTCATGTATACAACCTCGAGCGCACCTATATGTGCATCACGTCATCAAGACTTACCCAACAAAGGCCTTTTCTCTACTCGAGTAGACCTGGAGATGAGGCACGTAAATCTGATCAGAGGCTAAACCCAGGGGTCCGTCGTGCCTGTCGAGGCATGTACTGTAGAAATACTAAGCCATAGGTTTATCTGGCTGCATTGTCACTGAGGCACATCACAAAGAGAGATCTTGGAGACAAAAAAGGACGACATTTGCAATACACCCTTGCATACTCCGTACACACAACTCTTGATAAATCCCCATACAGAACGCTGTATTTGGTGTAATCGCCTTGTGCTGTTGACTTTACCCGATCACCTGAGACCACGCCAGAAGCCTTACTGTACATGCACCTACATGTCCTGGAGCCGTATCCAAATCCCGGAACATGGTTGTGGGGTCAATGCTCTGGAGGTATGAGAATCCGACAGGTCGGTCCTGCGTCTGTTGGCGCTGCATTGCTTGATCGGTCTGGTCATGATCTGCAACCATGGAATACGCGGATGCAGATTCGCCATAGTCTTCTGCTCTCGTTGACAAAGATGTGCCTGCTCGCAGTGTCAGCGCTCGATCTTTGTTACGGTCCAAGCAATGTGTACTGTAACTCATCCCGCTTTACAACACATCGGTGATACACAACTTACTTTCTACACATCTGTTCACGCCTGTCACTCACTCGCGAGTGTTGTGTCTTCCTTGACTGGTGTCTCTACTCGAGTCTCAAGTTTGTCTGGCAATGGACTTTGCGTTGCTCACCAGCAGTTGATGCTGGCTTCAGTCCTCATCACGGTCAGATTGAGTGATCTTGTTGGAAGACATCCAGCCCGTCTCTCTGAGATACTTTCTCACGGTATCGTCATCACGGTCTTTGATCTCGACAACAGCGTAACCGTCGACATCTTCGTCCTCTTTCAAGTCCAAATCTGTAATACTCTCGCCATCACAGAACTGGTAGATCTTCTTGGGTCGATTCGGCATGTCTTGTTGCTTGGGCCCGCAGGCCGGCTTGACGTATTTCAGCTCGCGATACCTTTCGAATCCCTTATGATCAATTGGTAACAGTTATGGTGGCCAGGTTCCTTGCGAAGCTGGTATACCTGTGGATCCGCGCGAAATGCCCTTTTGGTGATTGTGAACTTTTTTCCACCGCCCAGACGGCCTTCGTAGGTGGTTTTGCTGATGGCTTTGACGAAGGTGATGCTGTGGACTTTGCCGGTGCCTTGTGAGTAGCTCTGGTTTACCCTTCTGATCTGACGGGTGCGGATGGTGGCCCCGCCACGGCGAACAAAGTGTTTACACATGGTGGTGTTGATGTGCTTGTTGTGGGTGAGAGAATGTAAGTCAAGAAAGCAGTATTTGTGGTGGGGGTTGTCGATGGTGGGATGGCTAGTATACTCAACTCAGGGTACTTAACCTTGAGATAAGTTACGTTTCGATGGCAAGTCTTGAGAAGGTATGGATGGTCGTTGTAAAATCTCTTTGTCTTGTTGGTTGTCTTGTTGGATGTCTCGACGGATGTCTTGATGGCAATATCGGCGGATTTCGATGCTGCGATTCGAATAAAAAGTTGAGATGTTGTGTCGAAGAAACAAAGAGGAAATGGGTTCTGGAAGAGCTGCTAAATAGTTTCAGTCTGTGACTCAAGGCAGAAACATCTATCTCACTCTTAGTCTCTAACTTGCTCATGAGCGACTCGAGTCGAATCTATATATGCGCAATGCGGCCCTCATCAGAGCTGTCTTTGAGACATCACCAATGACTACAGACATTCTTCTAGTGGCTCAATCCATACGAAGCAAGAAAAATCTCCATATCGGTCATGTTGCGCTCCTGGTGGTGATTACTGCATTTGGTCAGGGTCATATCGTCAACATCCATATCCAAGGAAATTTGCACCGCGGTGTTGGATATCTTTACATTGTATCAATGCGAAATCGAATGCATGATGATTGTATTTTTATTTTTGTATAATGTGCAAAAAGGTATTGGTTCCTCAGGCATAGAAGTACAAAATTCCGCCAGCATCGAGCTTCGCCCACCCCAAAACTCGACTGACGTGTGTCTAGAAACTTCCCTCCGTATTGCCCTCACCCATACTCTTACTACTACTGCTGCCACTCTGGATGCTGCCCAGAATACCGTCGAGGTAACTTGCGCCGCTCCATTTCTGATGTGTGAGTACATCGCAACCGAGTTCACGCTCACGACGCTGGACCAGATTCACATATGCCAGCATGCCATCGGTCTTGAAGCCCTTGGCGAGCTCGTTGGTAATCGTAGCGGTACTGTGCAAGCCGGCCAGAGAGATGAGCTGAAGAACAAATCTGCAGGTGTGTTAGTCATGTTGACCATTACAATTGTGAGTGGATTGCTTACCCTTCCTTGCCTAGATCCCAGATGAAACTCTTGAGCTGGTCCTCGGTGAAACCGTGTCCCATCCAGTTGAAGCTAGGGCTGAGGTTGTAAACGAGCTTCTTTCCGGGATGCACCTCTCTGATCTCCTTGGCAAAGCCTGCGGCCTTTTTCACGCTTGGGTCTGCAGTCTCCAACCACAACAGATCAGCGAATGGAGCAAATTCAATGGCGCGCTTCGTTGCTGCGGGGAGGCCAGCGCGGTAGTGGTAGAATCCTTCTTTTGTGCGCGGAACGTCCCAACTGAACTGGACAGGAGAGCCCGCGATGGATGCAGCAAGCTGGCGGCGGCTGTTCAGAGGTCGGTTACGGTTGGTTGATATCTCGCTCTCGTACTTTGCGACCTTGTTCGAGTCGGATGTTTGAGCCTTGATGTGAGCAACAGCGGCTGGAACGTGAAGGTTAGCACATGCAATTCAAGTTGATGTATAGCAGCTCACCCTCATCGAAAGTAACCAATTTGTGTTCCTTGACCCACTTGGCCTCGTAGGCGTCAATCTCTGCACCGCTTGCACCGTTCATCTCCATCACTTGGAGAGTCTCTGCCAGAGGCTCGATATCCTCTGTCACACCAAGAATGTATTCATGGTCGCGGGCGTCGATGGCGCTACTCAATAGCTTGCCACTCTCCGAGTCTGTGCGTGCAATGACCAGGTTTTCACAACCCATCATATCCCATTGAAAGCGTGTGGCAACAAGACGATTGATGTGTTCGCCGACAGGAACCAAAACTTTACCTGCCAAGTGACCACATTTCTTGCCTCCGTGCAATTGATCCTCAAAGTGGACAGCCGCAGCACCGTTCTCAGCAAAGAGCTTAGCTAGCTTCAGGACAGCCGAAAGACCACCATGACCAGTATCACCATCCGCGACAATTGGTCGAAGGTAATCAGTGTATGGCGTCGTCTTCCTCTCTTCGGCAGACATCTTTCTTCTTGCATCGTAGTGTTTCCTGTCATGTAGTTGCTGTGCTTTGAAGAGGCGTTGTACTTGATTGGGGACTGTGTTGTAAGGATAGTCACCAAAATCTGGCGACACCTCATTTGTGCTGGTCAAAACGGAAGAGCAAGCCCATCCAGAGACGTACAAGATTTCCTGATGGGGTGCCTGCTGTGTCATTTGCACAGGATCGATGGCTCCCATTGTGTGCACAGGCTCTCCTTTAGCAGCTCGTTCCTCCAGAAGGTTGAAGAGTTTCCGAGCCATCAATGAGGAAGGGTAGATTTGCTGCAAAGTTCCTCTTTTACTGACGACATCTTCTGCAGAATATGGCCTCTTAATGCCTTTATACCTGGGCGATGCCCACCAGTCTTGGACCTGTTTGACTTGGTCGTTGAAGACGGCATCTTCAGAATCTCCAACCTTATCTTCTGTCGACAACAGCTGGAAGGATGACGTTGGTTCTGCTGAAGGTAAAGGCGGATCAACAGATTTCAAAGAGGCAGACATGCGAACCACGCTTGACGAGATGAAGCGAGGAGCAGGGCGAGCTGTGAGACGGAGCTTCGACAGTGGGCGCCGTTGCAGGCACTGCATGGTTGCTCGACGCATGCTGGAATTGATAGCGAGACTCAAAGACTCGACGAGAGGCTCTCAGCGTAATTTTCAGGTTCACCAGGCATATGTCTCCTTGTTGCCGTCGGCGTGCGGGTATTGCGGCGAGGTCCATCGCTCCGGGCGTCATAACCGAAGCTGCCGACCGAGGTTCGCTCACCCCACGATTGCATTGCACCTTCCCCGCAGCGCCCTACCTTGTGGAGGTGCTTCTATTATGAGTAAGTTGCTTCCCCGAGTAGCCTCCTGCCATTGTCTTAACGGTACCTGAGTCTTTGTATTCTAGAAAGACACAACATGGCTTCAAACTCTCGCACTGCCCTAAGGGCTCTGAGAAATGTCAAGGTCAGTAACAACACTACGACTGTAACAGACCTGGCGTATTGACAAGACAATAAACAGGCTACCCAGTATCGTCCTGCTCAAGCTCGTTTGTCTCCCTAAGGATCTATGTCTTGTTCATAGGACCTAACAAATTGCGCAGAACACGGCCTCGCAACAATCGCAGAACCTAATCTCAAAGACACGCTCGCAAGAGTCATCCCTGCCAAACGCGATCTCCTCAAACAAGTCAAGAGTCATGCGTCCAAGAGCATCGGTGGTGTCAAGGTTGAGAACAGCTTGGGAGGAATGAGGTAGGCCTATCCACACCAGACGAAACTATTCCGTTGAGCTAAGCGTGACCAGAGGTCTCACTGCCATGATCTGGGAAGGATCCGTTCTCGACGCAAACGAAGGAATTCGCTTCCATGGTCGCACCATCAAAGATTGTCAGGAGCAGCTACCCAAGGGAAAGACCGGATCAGAGATGCTGCCCGAGGCAATGTTCTGGCTGCTACTCACAGGTGAAGTGCCAACCACAAATCAGGTGCGCCAGTTCTCCCGGGAGCTGGCCGAGAAGGCCGCCTTGCCAGACTATGTCGAGACAATGCTGGACAACTTCCCTCCGGACATGCACCCTATGACTCAGTTCGCCTGCGCAGTGTCCGCCCTTAACAAGACTAGTGTCTTCGCCAAGGCATATGAGAAGGGAATGAACAAGGCCGATTACTGGGAACCGACCTTTGAAGACTCGATCTCTCTGATTGCAAAATTGCCTACCATCGCAGCCAAGATCTATCAGAACTCTTACCACGGCGGCGGTGCTCTGCCCGCTCAAGCGGACCCTGAGCAAGATTGGTGTTACAACTATGCTGCAATGCTGGGTAAAGGCGGCAAGGAGAACGAGGGTTTCCAGGATCTGCTCAGACTCTACTGTGCATTGCACGGCGACCACGAAGGAGGCAACGTCTCAGCCCACTCGACTCACCTGGTCGGCTCTGCTCTTTCAGATGCTTTCCTGTCATACTCGGCTGGTTTGCAAGGCCTTGCAGGTCCCTTGCACGGTCTGGCAGCGCAAGAGGTGCTTCGCTGGATCTTGCAAATGCGAGACCACATCGGCAACGACTTTAGCGAAAAAGATGTCAAGGATTACCTATGGAGCACACTCAAGAGTGGAAGAGTGATTCCTGGCTTTGGACACGCAGTACTGCGCAAGCCCGACCCTAGATTCGATGCTCTGCTCGCATTCGGCGACGCGCACGAAGACATCAAGAACAACAGCCTGTTCCAGCTGGTCAGGACAAATTCGCAAATCGCACCCGGCGTGCTGACCGAACACGGAAAGGTATGTTGTATCCATCTCTTTCTAGAGGAGTTCATCACTGACAGCATGGCAGACCAAGAACCCATACCCCAACGTCGATTCTGGGTCAGGAGTACTCTTCCACCACTACGGGTTCCAGGAGACGCTGTACTACACGGCCATTTTCGGTGTCAGCAGAGGCCTTGGACCGCTTGCACAGCTCATCTGGGACCGCGCGTTGGGTCTTCCAATCGAGAGACCAAAGAGTATCGACCTGAAGGGTCTGCTAAAAGCAGCAGAGGCATGATTGGCGTAAGGGATAAATGGAGCATGATTAGACGTTATGGGACGAAGGGCGCCGTAGATTTGATGTTGAGCATGTACTGGTGCGTGTCTCATACAAGATCGATAGCAATGCGATATGAAGTAAAGATTTCAGGATGCAACAGCAGTCACACGTCCGGGTTATTTCCTCTGCCCGGTCTAACCCAGAAAGATGGCAACAAATCGAGGAAGTTGCCAAGGATGATCGGGGTATGACGGGTGGATTGTTGTCGGGTTTCAAGTTGTTGGAGGAAAAGACTGGAGAAGGTGTGCAGAGCGTCGTGTTTGCAGACTGTTGATAGAAAGGATCGTCGGCCGCCAAGCAGAGATGAGAAGTTGATCAGCCAAATCTTAACTTGTCCATGTCCAAGCCACAGAAGAGGCCGATTGGCGGAAACGTGCGACAGTCAGATCCGTGGCTAGGGCAGGTTGTTTTCACATGTCAAGGTGCTGGGCGCTGGAATTCCGCCGTCCAGCTGCGGAGGGAAGAGCGCAAACCGTGATATTCGGGCATCCTTGGTCAATATTCCAGCCTCCAGAAGGATGCGGGCGCTCAACGCATGCAGGAATTGCCCGTGGAGAATGTAGACACAAGCGACCGTGGTAGGGCCGCTCCATCCACGATTGTGGACTCAATCCTCCATCAGCGTGGAGAATACCCACAAGCTTGGACATCCGTTGCATCATAGCCGCTCCCTCACCAAGGCCGCAATCCTTGTGAGCTCGACTGAAACCTTTTCTCGCCGCGCTCCCTCTGCCTCTCCCTCCTTCTCCTTCATTCACAACCAACAGAGGATGGCGAGTCGATCGAGTCGTTTCTTCCGCGCTGTGGGATACGCCTCGGCCGCTGGTGCGGTCGGCGCAGGCGGTCTCTACACCATCTACAGACCCCGCGAGATTCCCGGTTCAGAGGCCGCAGCCGTCCCGCCGCCAACCTACGGCGAGGGTGGTGTCTTCAACCCTCCCAGCTTCCCCGAGATCAAGTCCCGCGCTGCTCAAATCGCCGACCTCAAGGCTTCAGCTGGTGCCGTAACGGGTGCCCTGAAGGATGCCGGAAACAAGGTCGCCAAGGCTGTTACCGGCTCGTCTGGTGATGTTCAGGCTGACAACCAGGGCAGCAAGGGTGAGGAGTACGATCTCTTGGTCATTGGCGCCGGTGCCACCGGTACCGGTATCGCTCTCGATGCTGCCACTCGTGGCCTGAAGGTCGCCATGGTCGAGAGAGACGATTTCGCCTCGGGTACTAGCTCCAAGAGTACCAAGCTCGTCCACGGTGGTGTTAGATATCTCGAAAAGGCTGTCTGGGAACTCGACTACAACCAGTGCGTTACCTCGATCCAATTCTGCAACTGCTTCCAATGCTGATGATTTTCAAAGATACAAGCTCGTCAAGGAGGCTCTCCGCGAGCGTCGCTTCTTCCTGGACACGGCACCTCATCTCTCGTCATGGCTCCCTATTATGATTCCTATCAACAAGTGGTGGCAAGCTCCCTATTTCTGGGCAGGCACCAAGTTCTACGATTTCCTCGCCGGCTCTGAAAACATCGAAACCTCTTACTTCATGACCAAGTCCAAGGCTCTGAACGCATTCCCCATGCTCAAGAAGGACAACTTGGTCGGTGCTCTGGTTTACTACGGTGAGTTTTTCCTGGTGTGCCAATTTCTGAGTGGACGCGTGTACTGACAGTAGCAGATGGTGCCCACAACGACTCCCGCATGAATGTTTCTCTCGGAATGACTGCTGCTCTCTACGGCGCAACTGTCGTCAACCACATCGAAGTCACCTCTCTCACCAAGGACGAAAACGGCAGACTCAATGGCGCCCGCGTCAAGGATCTGGTCGCCGAGGCCAACGGTAGCTCTGACGAGTTCAACATCCGCGCAAAGGGTGTCATCAACGCTACTGGTCCCTTCACCGACTCGATCCGCAAGATGGACGACCAGAAGGTCCCCGAAATCGTCGCTCCCTCATCTGGTGTTCACGTTATTCTTCCCGGTTACTACGCTCCCGCCAACATGGGCATGATTGACCCTCACACTTCTGACGGCCGTGTCATCTTCTTCCTCCCCTGGCAGGGTAACACCATTGCTGGCACCACCGACACTCCTTGCGACATCAACCAGAACCCCATCGCTGGCGAGGAGGAGATCAACTGGATTCTCTCCGAAGTCAAGAACTACCTCCAACCCGAAATCACTGTCCGCCGTGGCGACGTCCTCGCCGCCTGGTCTGGTATCCGCCCTCTTGTCCGCGACCCCAACAAGTCCAAGTCTGAAGGTCTCGTCCGCAACCACCTTGTCACCACCAGCGACAGCGGTCTGATCACCTGTTCTGGTGGCAAGTGGACCACTTACCGCCAGATGGCCGAGGAGACTGTCGATGAAGCCATCAAGGAGTTCAAGCTATCCACCGGTCCCCTCTCTAACCCTCCCCGCGTCTCCGGCTCCGAGAGATTCAACGACGCCGCCACTCTTGACGGTAGCTGTCAGACTCATCAGGTCAGACTCGTTGGTGCCCACGGCTGGAGCAAGACTCTGTTCATCAACCTGATCCAACACTACGGAATCGAGACCGAGGTCGCTAAGCACTTGGCCGAGTCGTACGGTGATCGTGCATGGCAAGTCGCTGCTCTCTGCGAGCCTACCGAGCAGCGTTTCCCTGTTCGTGGCAACCGTATTTCTGAGCTCTACCCCTTCGTTGACGGCGAGGTTCGTTACGCCATGCGCCACGAGTACGCCGAGACCGCTGTCGATGTCATTGCCCGCCGTACCCGTCTCGCTTTCTTGAACGCACAGGCTGCCCTCGAGGCTCTGCCCAAGGTCATCGACATGATGACCGAGGAGTACAAGTGGAGCAAGTCGAGACAGGACAAGGAGTGGAAGGATGCCCTCAGCTACCTCGGCAGCATGGGTCTGCCCAAGGGCAAGCTCTCGCTGACCCGCAAGGATGTCGAGTCTGGCAAGGTCGGCAAGTACGCCGACGAAGAGTACAACCTCTACGCTCGTCATGGTAAGCACATTGTCATTCAATACTATAAAGTGATCTCAACTAACACCTTCCCCACAGACAAGCCTCAAGAGCCCCTCGAGACCGACTCGAAGTTCGCCCATGGTCAGAACCCCACCATCGAGGCCGACTCGCCCGTCAACAAATAAAGAGATGTTACGATTAGGACACGACGCCCACAACAGCATAGTGGGATGAACAAGAAGACGACGACGAAGACTTGTACATAATGCGAGGCATGAGACTGGGGGGTTTTGAAAAAAAGCATCGAGGCGCTTCGAGAGCAGGAATCTTGGTTTCGCGCCTATCGCCCCTATCCCGACCTTTTTATTGATTTTTTCGGTTCATTTTTCTTATCAGTATACCTTGCACACTTTGAATTTTGATTTCCATCATCTTTCCTCATCCGATAATTCTCAGCGAACAATATGATGTTTTCCAGGAGTGATTGCATTTGTTTAAATGTCCGGTGTGAAGTCTGGTGAGTGGAGATGAGTGAATACTCGACAAGCTTGCTAGCTCTTTGTTCCCGGTATGGCTCTGTGGTGTGGATATCGTGTGTCGCATATTTTGACAAAAAAGGGGGTATCTATGTTTCTCTTTCCAGGCCGCATCGGGCTCCGTCATGTGTGGCTTCAATGGCCAAGTCCATCATTCCTCAAGGTTTCTCGTACACATCTCAGCTCTCGAAGAATTGTCTCTTCTTTTGGGGGGTTGTTCTTGTCTCTCGCGAATCATGGATCAAGTAGTCTTCTTCTCAGCCTCGTCGACAGCGGACCCAAGACCTTTGCTAAAGACGGCAGAAACCTTGTCTTCGGCATCTGCTCTCCATTGCTCCCAATTAAAGTGCTGGATTTTCCTCACGGCGGCTTCCAGCTCGGTGTTCCAGCGGTACTTGAGACGGTCGGCCAGGCCAGGGACTAGATGACGGGCAGTTTGTGAGGGTTCCTTGGGTTGGGGATCTGTGATGTTGCGCAAGAGATTTGACTGTTGGCGCAGCAGATGTGATTGGTATAGACGGTTGCGCTCGTGCAGGTTCAGGGAGATGTAGAAGAGAGAAGACGTTAGGGCGATGCCGCCGATCTGTGTTGTTGTCAGATGATGTGGGTTTGTTGATTGAGGAGGGGAAGGTGCTTACGAAGCCGGTTGTGAAGCCCATGGCAGTTTCTGTGACAGGATAGTTGTCTGAAGAGCGACAGAGGATTTTGGGAAAGAGCAAAGGGTGAGATGGAAAGTCGCGATTGTTGACTGGTTTGCGGCCAAAGACGGGGGATTCGAGATTCAAGATTCATGCCCGCTCTTGGCGCATTTCTGTCGTCCATGGTCGATTCCATACCACGACCATCTTTGCGCCACACATCCCCGCGCGTTGCATTCTACCGACTGTCGACTCTGGTTCTCTCATTTAGAAACGACAGCCATATTCCACCAAGCGATACCCTCTCCCGTCTCTCGACAGCGCCGCCACTCGGGCAGGAAACAACCGTAAAGAAAAATCATGGCCGGCGGACTTCAGAAATACAGACACTTGTCGCGCAGCAGCTCGCACCGTCAAGCGCTGCTCAGAAACCTCGTCACATCGCTGTTCAAGAATGAAACGATATCCACAACATGGCCCAAGGCCCAGGAAGCCCAGCGTCTGGCCGAGAAGCTCATCACCTTGGGCAAGAAGAACACCGACGCCAGCAAGAGAAAGGCCCTCTCCATCTTCTACGTACGCCGTCTTTTCCTCGTCACTTACTCTCTTGGACAATCACTAACAAATCCCTCTTCCAGGAACCCCACTCTCTCATCCCAAAACTCTTCGGCCCTCTCCGTGAACGCTTCCTGAACCGTCCTGGTGGCTACACACGTGTCCTACGCATCGAGCCCATCAAGGAAGACCAAGCACCCTCCGCCATCCTCGAACTCGTCGATGGACCCAAGGACATGCGCTTCGCCATGACTGCCCGCACCGTCTCCCGCCTACGCCGCGAAGGCAAGGACATCAACGACATGACCGCCGGCAACATTGCAAAAGTCACCCGCTTCCGTCCCAACGGCGACAAGGATCTAGAAGACATGGTTGCCAAGTTTGACAAGCTCGACGCTCAAGGCGAGCACGGCTTTGAGAAAGTCTACAAGCAGAGAGTTTACCATAACCCCAAGGCTTCGAGGTAGAATGCTGTTCTTGCTTGCTGTCTTTTTTGTACACTATTTTCATCGGCATGGCGTTTTTATACTGGGAATCTACGAATTGGGCTTTGCGAAAGAAATCTGTATATTTTGTATCAAAAGAACGTCATCAATCATGTCACTATCAATCCACCATGGTACGAGGATACATATGGTGGTTGCTTTGCCATTAGGTTCGAGAGAACGCGAGAAAGCGTCGTCAGGGAATGATGTTTCTATAGGCTGGGAATCCCATGACGGCCACACGTGGAAAATGCTGAACTGACAAGAAACAACCTCAATCCATACACACTCAGTCCTTAGGCTCGTCCTTGATGATAACAATGCCTTCCTCTTCTCCATCCTCAGTCTTGACAATGACATCTCCAAACCTTTTACCTCGTCCCGGCGCGACTTCATCAGCAAACACCACAGTCTCAACACCAGCAGGCGTCTTCTCATCCTCAGGACCCCACGGCAGCGCATCAACGTCAATCTCCCTGTTCAGCAGCGACTTGAGAATGACCTCGGCGCCCGCCTTGCTCATTACAGAATTCGCCTCTTTGCATTGCTCCGAGCAGCAGCATTCAAGACAGCCTTCGTCACAGTGACAGGCGCCGACGCGATCGCAAGCCTGCACCAGCAAGCGATCCACGAATTCAAAGGCTTTGGTGCTGATGCCCGAGCCCGCAGCTCCACCCTTTGCGTCGTAAAAAGTCAGGCGTGCAGGTCGTTTGCGGCTGTTTTCTCTGGCTTGAAATTCTTTGATTGCGTTTTTGCATTCGGTCTTGACGTCGCCGGGCATGCTGATGACAAAGTTTGGCATGAGCGAGAGTAAAGCGTGTTCGGCTGCGTGGATCGCGCCTGCCATGTTCAGTCGTCTCGATTCGAGGATCTGTAGCGCGCGGCGCGGCACATCGAGCCACATGCCTTTGCTGAATATCGTAATGGGCGGGTTGTCGACTTCCACTGCATCCAAGATGCGGCGCTTTGCGTCGACTTTGAAGAACCCAAACACCACTTGGGTGATTCTGATTGTGCCGTAGTATGCTCGTGACAGCGACTTTGAGATTTTGCGGATTGCTTCTGTTTCGATGGGATCGATGTCGGTAAAGTCGCGTTGTTGGGTCGTCCAGTCTACTCGTACAAACTCGACGCGAGCCATCATTCTGTCTGTCGACATTTCTTTGACCAGGTACTTGTTGCCTTGGTGCAGATATATGCCTCCTTCATAGATTGTGAAGAACGCACGCGAGGCCTCGAGCTCTTCAAGCACGACGTTGCGCCCATGCGTGATGTCAACAATAGCAAAGTGGTCTTCTTCAGTGTCGCGAATTGCCACAAAAGTCGACGGTCGAGGAAGAAACCGATCAGCCGTGTGGAAAAAGCCAAGTTCGTCCTTTCTCATTCTGTTCTCTGCAATGTCGGTCAAGAGTTTACCAAAATAGGCTTCGTCCCCTTTGGGCTGGATGGGCATTTCGTTGGCTGCACACTGCACATGACCCTCGAGTACAAGCATGTTCTCCAGATCGACCTGTAACTGACAATTGGGCTTTGTGAAGATTTCGTCCGGGTTTTGCATGTAGTGCTGATCGGTCGGGAAGGCGTCTCCAACAAGTATGGATATCGAGTCCTTGTTTCTGCGACCAGCTCGGCCGCTTTGCTGGCGAAGGTTGGCGATGGTATAGGGGAACCCGCAAGTCATGACCGCATCGAGGGATCCGATATCGATGCCCAGTTCCAGCGCACTGGTCGCCACGATACCGACGAGCTTGCCGTCAAACATTTCTTTTTCAATCTTTCGTCGATCTTGGGGAGCGTAGCCGCCTCGGTAGGACATGACTCTTGCCATGACCTCCTGTTTATCCAGATATGCCAACTCGTTCTTGACAGCTCCGATTAAGGCTTCGCACTGTTTTCGCACCCGACAGAATGCAATCACACGAACGCCTCGCAGGATAAGTTGACAGAAGAGCTTCGCAGCTTCCGCCAATGCGTCGCCTCTGCCAGAAGTCGGGTCTGCAGGGTCTTTGAAAGGCGTGTTCCAACAAAGAAACTCTTTCCTACCGGAAGGCGAACCGTCAAAATCTGTGAGTTTGACTTGCTCGACACCGAATATCGTCTTCATGTGCTCTTCGGGGTTGGCGACTGTGGCAGAACATGAGATGAACTTGATATGGCGGTTTCCCACGGCGGCGCAGATTCTGCGCAGACGTCTCATGATCAGAGCTACATGTGCACCAAACAGACCATTGTAGACGTGAAGTTCGTCAACGACCACAAAGCGTAGATTCTGGAGAAACGTCCTCCAAGCTTCTTCTTGCGGCAGAATAGTGATGTGCAGCATATCAGGGTTGGTAAAGATGATGCTTCCTTCATCTCGGATGAGATTACGGTCGCACATTTGCGTATCACCGTCGAAAGTCTCGACGACAAGATCTTGCAATCCATCCATGTATTGCAACAAGTCCTTTAAACTGCGTCGCTGATCTTGGGCAAGAGCCTTGGTAGGGAAGATATACATGGCTCTCGCCTGGTTGTTCTTCTCCAATTCGTGTAGTACAGGTATTTGGTAGATCAGCGACTTTCCAGAACTCGTCGACGTTGATACAATGACGTTGTGGCCGTCGTATAGATTATTGATAGCCTCGGCTTGGTGCGAGTATAGTTGAGTGATACCACGAGTGTTGTAAAGTGCATTGACAAGAGTCTGAGACAACTCAAAATTCAAGTCGCCATAGATTGCCGGTTGAGGATCAAATACGCGGTGGCCATCGGGCACTATTTGACCAGTATACCACTCCAGAGTCTTGATCTCGGACACAATCTCGGGAATAGTCTTGCGCTCGTCCGGGATGGACTTTGGCAGCAAAGCTCTTCGTTTCTCAGGAGTGGGTGTATTTCCTCTGCTTTCCGATGGCGCGGGTATGTTCAGGTTGTGCTCGATGTCCAGCTTCTCTACCGGATCCACGCCCTCTGCGTCGCAGTCATTCAGCCATGCGTTTACCGCAGAGGTGAATTTGTTGTTCCTCTTCTCGATCAAGTTCATCATCTGCTTTTGGCTGTAGACAGGCATCTTGAGATCTTCGTCTTTCAGCTTCCGCGTTGCCTTGGTGGGCTCACCAGTCTTTGTATGCTGTACTTGACGCTTCAAGTCTCCATCAATATACTCGAACAACAGTACTTCCTTGTTCCCTTTCTCTTGCTTGTCTTCTGTCGGTTCTGAGGCCATGTAACCTTCAAATCTCTTGTTCTTTGAGTTCTCCTGTTCGCCCATCAGATTTACCTGCAGCAAATCCTCGTCGATGTATGCAAAGTTGATGGAACGCGGTATGAGGGCCTTGATCTTGGCGACATCTTGTACGGACAGTTCGCGGCCAATGTGTGACTCGACCGTGGTCCTTATAGTCTCAAAAGTGGTGGCCAGATGTTTGCGCGTGCAGCAGAAGGTGTAGACCAAATTGAGAGCTCGGTGGACTTGGGACAGTTTTGTGAATTCTTCGGGCCAAGGTATCGTCGTCTCTACCATGGAAGATCCCTTTCTGGACAGGCTCGGTGCTGCACCTTTGGCTTTGGGCGTCCGTCTTGGTTTCTTGCCTCCATCTTGTGTTTTGGTGGGGACTGTTGTCGTGCTTGCAGCCGAATCTTGGGTACCTTCAGGCTCGCCTTCTACCTGGTCTTCCTCGACCTGACTCTTTCTCTTTCTTTTGCGCACAACCTTGTTGGATACTGTGGCAGCTTGCAGCTTGGGCATTGTTGTTGTTGCGACTTGACGCGAAACCCGATGACGTAGGGGAACCTTTCCTGAAGGTATTCTGAGGTCAGGAAATCAATACCGGCAGTATTGGTCTTTTTATCCGATGGAAAGGTTCCTGATGCTATGCATAGTGTCCGCGGATGAGGAAAATAGCAAAATTACGAAATGTGTGTATGTCAAAGAGGTGGATGCAAAGGAGAGAGTAGAATTTACGACGCCTTTGCCACTGTCTTCCGCCCACATAAGGAGAAGAACCCCCAAAGTATGGTGCCAATCGAAAAACAGAAGCATAGCAGACACGTTCAGGGAGAATGCTGTTCTTTTGTAACTCTTGTTCTGATTTTGTGTTTGAAGTTTATCTTGTATGCTCAGGTCACAGCCATCATGTAATTCGCTGAAGACAAAACACCACCCATCCAACTTGTGTGCCTATGTTGCTGGTTCTCGTGCCAATGCTAATAATGCACCAAACTCAACGCAGTTTTAAATTGTTACTGTAGTTGATTGTCACCCTCTACATCTGGTTCTGCAAATCTGTGATATGGTCCCAGAGTTCCATGGCAAATTGTGGTCTCAGCTATCATTCATGTCAGCATAGTGATCGGACAAGAGTGAGAAAAGAGTGTTTTCGAACCTTCAATTGGAGAACCTCAAGCTGGGGCTTGCCATCCAGAGAGCCCACAAGACTCATAAAGTGTCCAGTGGGCCTTTCACCACGCACGTCGCCGTATTTGAGAGCCTTCTGGACGGGAGTGTTGAGGATAACGCGGTGTGAGCCATCTGCACGCATGACAATTCTGGCCTTGATCGTCGAGTCCTCGTCGTCAGGCTTGGGCTCGGTCACATTCAGACGAAGGACGCCCACTCCACGCTCTTTCCATTCCTTCTTGTCCACAAAGTTGTACAGCTTGGCGCGACAAGTGTATTCTGTGGTCTCGCCTTCTTCACCAGTCTCGACTGTATTGTTGTTAGAAAACAGAAAATACCAAATGTATCGAAGCATTGTATCCTTACTGTCTTGTTCGTAGAAACGCTCGTCCTTCTTGTCCTCGTCGACTATAAGCTTTGGACTCTTAACCCCAGCATCGTCTTCGCCCTCATCTCCGGACTGTTCCTCCTCTTCTTGCGCAGGCGCACCGAATGCTGTGATGCCTGTCTTTGTGCTGGATCCAATGACACCAGGAGTGCCGCTGCTCGCAAAGCTAGTCAGCTTGGAACCGCTGCTCAGGCCTCCAAATCCACCGCCGAAACCATTGCCAAGTTTGCCAAAGCCAGAAGAACCGGCAGCTGCAAAAGGCGAGGCTGTAGATGAAAGACCTCCAAAGGCACTTGGCGTGGGTGTTGGCTTTGCGCCATCATCGCCAGGCGCAGGAGTGCTGCCAGGGCTAGCGAAACTAGACAGGGTCTTGTTCTGGCCGAGTGTGCCGAAAGCCGATGTTGAAGAGCCAGCAAGGGCACCGAATGCAGAAGAAGCAAAGGCACTAGTAGCGGGTTGAGGTTGTTCCGAGGGAGATTTAGTGTTGGCTAGAGAAGCAAATGGTGATGATGCAGAGGTGTTTGCGAAACCACTTCCGGCGGGAATCTTGGTGGTGGGTTTAACTTGTTGTGTCGGGTCCTCAACAGTCTTGCCATCAGGCGCGGTGGTTGCCTTGACATCTGATGTCGTCTGAGAGGTTGTGTCGGCACTGGTTTTGTCATCGACCCTGCTGCGCTTCGTCTTCGGACTCTCATCAGACTTGATCAAGCCTTCTGCGCCGGTCGAAGGGGCAGTAGAGGTAGATGGCGCAGAATGCTGGGGGGCCTCCACTGCTACCGGCTCATCGTCTCTCTCGAGTTCGCTTGATTTGCGCTTGCCAGGTTGTTCAACGACCTTGTCCTCGGGCGAGTTCTCCCTAGATCTCTTGTTCTTGCGAGCCTGGTTGCTCTTATGCGCGGGCTCCTCGTCTGGATTCTCAACGTGTTCGTGACTTCGCTTTCGCTGCAACTTGGCGCCGACCTTCTCGGGCTCGGGCTGTGAGGTTGCGGCTGGGGTTGTGCCGGCTGGCTGAGGAGCGCTCTTGATAGAGGCATTTCTCAGTCTTTCTCTGAGGGGTTTCTCACCCCCTTCGGTGTCGGAGACGTGCGATTCCTTGGGCGACGTGGGCATTTTGGTTGCGGTAATGCTGGTGGGGAAAGCTGCCGTGTGAAAGTGAAGATTTGGGGTCGCGTGAAGCTGCTGCGCCGAGAGAAGTCAAGAGGCGGGATGCGTGTTTGCAGGTGCTAAGATTGATGCAGAAAAGGAGAAAGCAGAGCTGGGCAGGTTCAGAAAGCGGTCGAGGCGGCTCGTTCAGATATGAAGCAGCTGTCCGTGTCGGTGGTCTTGATGTCTTGTCCGAGGTTCGCACTGAGCAATCGCCAAAGACACGGCTACGCGCGCTAGAATGACGGTGAATAAAACAGACTCGCTATTATTCAAGTCACAATGCCAATGGATAATGACAATTCGAAAACCGCAATGCTTGTGCTGCTGCAGCCGCCGCCGTGTGTCTTGATGCCATCGGCGCTCGCCCTCCAGACTAAGCCCAAACAGGTCATCATTGTCTTTGTCTTAATGTCCAGTCAAGAGTCCTCCACTAAGACAGATTTCTATTCCAGTCTTGTTCAAACCCCTAGATTCTGCATGATCAGGGTTGTGCCCAGTTCCAGCAATGGTTGTGTCTCGAGAAATAGTTCTGTTACACACAGTCTGAGAATTGGTTACGGTTGCTTTTACTCCCTCTCCCTCTCATTAGCCAATCACCGAGTCTGCTTAACTAATGAAACATAAGCACCCCAAGCCAATGTAGAAGACAAGCAGAGGGAATACGGCAATCCCGACCCGATTCTTGACAACACCAGAGCCTCCAAGAATACTGACACCTGCAGCCAATGACCACGCGACCAACACAATATAAACAGGAATCCTAGCAATCATGGGAAGTCCAACCGCGCTCAGAGTCGATGCGATGACGAGCGGGAATAACGTGTATCCGATGATACACACCGACTGGAAGAACGAACTGTCGCATATGTCAGCATTTGGAAAGCGATTGCAGCTGAGAGCATCATCATACATGCTGCCTCCTAGAAGCTTGATCTGGAGCGTCACGACAGCCTCTCCAATCCAGACAGTAGCGAAGACGCCGGAGAAGACTATTGACTTTTGTTCGTCCTGGGCGCCGCGCGAGAGAAGGAAGCTGAGGAGCAAGCAGAAGACGAGTGGGCCCCTGCTTCCAAGTTAGCTCTTTGACAGTAACAAGCATTGTTGGACGTGCGTACCAGAGATCCCAGTCCCTCAAACCCTCGCTCATGCCACTCTGCAGGACCGTGTCTGCATCCGGCCATCTGCCCACCAGTCCGTTCATGCCACCACCGCTAAGACTGTCTCCCTCGGCTCTTTCTGCACCGCCCATACCTCCACCACGCTGGAGCAGACCACCTAGGAGATACTTGGGATACAGCACTTGGCGCATCTTCTCCCAGATAGCAAGCAAGTCTCGTGACAGTGTATCCCAGACGCTTTCGTCAATGGTGTTTTGAGGTGCTCTTCGGTCTTCACCACCGATAGTGTTGTTCAAGTACGACTGAGTATTTTGGGCGCGAGCGGATGATTGTTGGATATTGCCTGTCAGGGGTGCTCGGTCGGAGGATGATGCGAGCGGGTCTTCAAGATCAAGAGCGGCTTCTTACAATCAGCAACTGTCAATCACAGACATCTACATGACTAAATACCATCATCTGGATCAATAAGATCATCTTCGAGCGGATCCTGATCGTAGTGTTCATATGGGTTTGCGGAAGCTGTTCCGCTAGGCATCATGGCAGCCATCTTGTTCGATTGTGTGCGTGTGTATGTATGATCTGTAGAAACAGCAGCTGGGTTTGAGAAATATAAGCAGCTTGTTTCAAGACTTGTCGCGCAAACGTTGTATCCCCTGGACTGAAAGCTGGCCAGCTCAGCTAACTACGCAAGGGAAGCTCAACACGAAACGCGTACAACGGAAACTGCCGGCGTTTGGGCGCCGTCATCAATCTTCACATGCAAAACACCCCTCCATCTACTTGGGAGATACGAGATTTCATACGACTGACTCTGTTCAGTGTTAATTCTCGCCCTGATGTCAGGCTCTTTTGACATCTGACTAGCTGTTTCCTTTGACGCATATTCCTGATGGGAGTCAACAGTGCCCGAAATGTTATCGGCATCAGCTCCGGACCGAAAGGCTAATTCGTAGCTGTATACACAATAGGCTGAATGCACGCAGGCCAACACTCTTCCTCTGCTTCATAAGTACAGCTTCCCCAGCCTTTGTCGTTTGCTTCTCAAGACGCTGGTCGTTGTTTCGGCTGTCTCGAGCACTGTCTGCCATAGCCTCGACCCACAATCCGATCGCTAGAGAGATTGGGCCCCGCAATCATTGCTTCGCGGAGAATTAGGATGACGGAGCATGCGGGTAAATACAGGTGGGCTGGCTTCAAGTCGTGGTGTTAGGGTTGTTCACCAGAATGATCTCCAATACCAAGTTTTTCTTCATTTCCTCTTTACTCTTCTCTTCCATTACTACTGCCCACGCCCTACCCTAGCACACAATGCCTGACGCCATTCTAGACGACATCTCGCACCGCCGCTTCAACCCACTGAGGGGAAGTTGGATTCTGGTCTCTCCCCACCGTACCAAGCGACCATGGCAGTAAGAGACAAGCTCGCCATGCGAAACACGGCCCAGAGTACTTATACAGCCTTAGAGGACAGCAAGAAGGCGCTTCGAAGACGACACTTCCAGATTATGATCCTTCGGTACGCTCTGCTGCACATCCTTCCCCACTCTCAACAACTGAACAGTGCGACAGTGCTACCTCTGTCCTGGCAACAAGCGCGCCGCTGGCGACTCCAACCCCAAATACGAGAGCACCTACGTCTTCGTCAATGACTACAGTGCTGTGAAGGAAGAGCAGGCTGAATACGAGCAGCCAGCCAACGATGGCAGTAAGCTTTCGCCATGGCCAGTACGAAGATTGGGTGTTGACACGATTCAGGTCTTACCAACACGCTCTTGCGCGCCGAGCCCGTCACTGGCAAATGCTATGTTATCACCTTTGCTCCGACACACAACTTGACCCTCGCAGACCTGCAGCCCTCTCAGATCCTCCCCGTCATCAATACCTGGACCCAGATCTACACTACCCATCTGTCCCCCAAGTCTATCCTCGCCGAAGTCGCAAAACCCACTACTATTGCTCCCCATGGCCAGGACCTCGCTGCCCCGAACGCCCAATACCGCTACATGCAGATCTTCGAGAACAAGGGCGCCGCAATGGGCTGTTCCAACCCCCACCCTCATGGTCAGGTCTGGTGCACGACCGGCACACCAGAAGAGCCCGCTCTTGAACTAGAGAGCCTGCAAAAATACCGCAAGGAGCACGGTGGATCACACATGCTGGTGGACTATGCCAACCTCGAGTCTGAGAAGAAGGAAAGAGTCGTGTTCGAGAATGAATCCTTCCTTGCTGTATGCCCCTGGTGGGCTACTTGGCCCTTCGAGGTCATGATCATCGCCCGCACCCACAAGCGTGCATTGGTCGACTTCAACGACAAGGAGAGACAGGACTTGGCCGAGACCATCGCAGAAGTGACAAGGCGCTATGACAACCTCTTCGAAACTCAATTCCCTTACAGTATGTTGCGAAGCAAACATCGATCGATCTGAAGATGCTAACGAGGAAACAGGCATGGGTCTCCACCAAGCACCACTCGAAGGAACTCCGGAAGAAATCGAGGCCAGCCACTTCCACATCCATTTCTACCCTCCCCTTCTCCGCAGCGCTACCGTGCGGAAGTTTTTGGTTGGTTACGAGATGATGGCAGAGCCTCAGCGCGACATCACTCCCGAGCAGGCTGCTGCCAGACTCAGAAACTGCGGCGGAGAGCTTTACCGCAAGAAGCTGAACTGATCTTGGACACGTTCAATTTTGAGGTAATTTTGGACACTCTATAGAAACGAATCGCTGCAATAATCATTATCCTCGTTGTGTATCATGTGCTTTGCCGGTTGGTATATGTTCAGAATGGCAATCTTTCCAATTTCCTGACAAGTTTTCGGCGCAAGAATTGACTATGGCTTGACATAGTAGTCCCATTGAGTGTACATCCAGATCAAAGATGTGGTAGCAACAATGGCAGGACCAGCGAGGCCCTTGCCCCATCTGGTAGACCCAAAGACCAGCCACTCGGACATGAAGTGGGTAAAGGCGACAATGTATGTCCAGAAGGCCAATTCGTACATGGGCTTGGTGTTGATGTTGTAAGCAGCGTAGAGACGGACGATGGCCGTAATTGCGGTCCAGGTGCCGAAGGTGCGAGCTGAAAGAGGAGTGACAGGCGAAGCGTTGGGGACGGTGCTGGCAGGCACACCAGCTGGGACGGTCTTCGAGCCGCAGTAGACTTTCTGCGTCGGGCCAAGTGAGAGGTAGGCTTGGATGCTGTTACCGAGCGATACAATCGAGATCTGCATGTGGTCAGAGATGAAGGGCCAATGGTTGGGTCATTGCAGGCGTACGAAGAAGATCCATTTGGGCAGAAAGCCCTCGGCTGGTGGTAGATACTCCATCAATGAGTTCATACTGTGGCAATTGATCGATATGACTATATGTCGACAGCAAGAGGTTGTTGCGAGTGGAAGGTAAACATCAGTCGACTATTTTGAAGCATGAAATTGGACCCTCGGAGGCTGACTCGCCGAGACTCCCGAGTCGGCACCCCTCGAAAGCGCCAACTTGAACAACTCACTTGACTTTTTGTTCATCGACAACATCACTCTACCTCTGTCTCCAACATGGTTGTACATATTGAGGACCCCTGGAAGGAGTCGGTCACGGCCCTGTTTGCCGGCATTGGTCTCCTCTACATCTCCCTGAAAATCTTCAGCTTTTGGAGACTGATTGCCAGTCTGTTCATCCTGCCCGGTACCTCTGTAAGTGTACTTTGTCGCTTCTGCTCTAGCATGATACTGACTGTCTGAAGCTCTCTGAGTTTGGCCGCAAAGGCAGCTGGGCTGTTGTGACTGGTGCTTCCGATGGTATTGGCAAGGAGTATGCCTTGCAGCTTGCAGCCAAGGGTTTCAACATTGTTCTGGTCTCTCGCACCCAGTCGAAGCTCGACACTCTGGCCTCTGAGATCCAGGCCAAGTACGCTTCTGTCCAGACCAAGACTCTTGCTATGGACTTCTCGCAAAACCTCGACTCTGATTTCTCTGCCCTGAAAGCTCTGGTATCCGACTTGGAAGTCTCCATCCTCATCAACAACGTTGGTCTGAGTCACGAAATGCCCGTTCCTTTCGTCCAGACTCCCGAGAAGGAGCTCAAGGACATCATCACCATTAACTGCATGGGCACACTTCGTGTCACTCAAATCGTTGCACCCGGTATGGTACAGCGCCGTCGCGGTCTGATTCTTACCATGGCTTCCTTTGGCGGTATCCTTCCAACCCCTCTGTTAGCCACCTATTCCGGTAGCAAGGCTTTCCTTCAGCAATGGAGCAGTGCTCTGGGCTCCGAGATGAAGCCTCATGGCGTTCACGTTCAGCTTGTTCAGTCCTACCTGGTCACCTCGGCAATGTCTAAGATCAAGCGCGCCAGTGCAACCATTCCCAACCCCAAGCAGTTCGTCAGAGCTGCATTGGGCAAGATTGGCCGCTCTGGTGGTGCTCAGGGTATTGCATACACCAGCACTCCTTACTGGAGCCACGGCATCATGCATTGGGCGCTTGCCACCTTCACCGGTACCATGAACTCGATCGTCCTGGACCAGAACAAGGGAATGCACGAGAGCATTCGCAAGCGTGCTTTGAGAAAGCTGGAGAGAGATGGCAAGAAGGGCCAGTAGATTCATGGGCATGTCTGCGTGCTTCAATCAGAATCTGCACGACCTCAACCAAACCACAAATTTGTGACGCCGATCAGCATCACCACTTTCTACCTGATCAAAAGTTTTGCTGTGCAGAGTTTATGCACACTCATGTTGTGGCACAATCAGCTAGAGCTTCAAGCTCAGATCAGAGTAGTCAACGAGGACATGGTGGGAAGCTATGGCCACATTGCCAGCAGCAGCGCACATGTTGAAAGATGGATACTTGTACGCATTTGTATAGAGTGAATATCAGAACCATAAGAGTGATGTTCATTCAGCTTCCCGTCATGCTGCATTTCCCTGCATCAACCATTGAATACCTCAGGTACCGCAAGACACAGAATCGGCTCGGAGAAGATGGTGTCAATTTGCATGCAAAGCAATGGAGCTTGAAGTCGATGTGCTTGGAGCTTTTGATGTTGGAGGATGTCACTGATCCTCAATCGCACAGGTGATTACTGCACAAGGGCATGACACAGATGGTCTGCGATTTGCTGTCGTATAGCGAGTCAGGTCGAGCTGACCGTTTCCTGTAACAGTCAGGCATCGGCTGCAGTTCCTCCAAGCTGGGCCGACGTCACTGATCCGTGCACTAGCTTTCCCCACTCTCGGCGATCTTCGCGTGGCTCGCAACGGGCAGCAGCCTTCTCACCTTTGTCGCTGCCTCCTGTCTGCATTCTCGAGGAAACAGCAAAGAATCTGAAGTTTTCACTGAGACTCTCGATACAACCTTTGCAACATGCCTGAGAACAACGCTTCCGAGGGCGTCGCCCAGACCATCCAGACAGCCCACGAGCGCGTCCATTCTGGTCCGTCTAGACATTGATCACAGCACAGCAGCATGAACCTGACAGATGCAGTAAACCCATTCATGGACCGCGAGTCCTACCCGACCGGAAGCCTCAGAAGCTACAAGATCCTGACGGCCGCTTCATGGTTCCTCCTCGTTGTCACCAGCATCTACTACACCTTCAATGCACCTACCGAGGGCAAGCACCACAGAGGCACCATCTGGCACCAGAACTCGCACCGCCACACTCCCTTTGCGCTCAACTCTATCATCACCTCTGTCTACATGATTGTGCTATACATTCTCCAGATCGGCTACTGCTGGCACCTGTACTCTGAGAACCCCGTCTATGTCAAGGCCGCCGCTGATGTTGGCTCGCACTTCATCTTCAACAACCTGCTCCTGTTCGGTTTCATTCACCTGTGGTGCCGCAGCCACTTCTGGCTTGCTGAGATGCTGATCATCATCAACTTCTTCAACCTCTCGGCCCTCTACTTCAAGCACTCGAGAACTCCAAGATTCATCCACATCCCCGTCGTCTCCGGGCCTCTTGCCATCAACTATGTTCTTCTCTTTACTGTTGGTGCTGCTGCCGTCAACGCACACTCGCTGCCTGCTAGAGTCCTGGCCAATGTCATGATCTGGTCCATCATGGGCTACGGTTTCTTCTTCCTTGTCGCCTACAAAGATTACACCATGGGTTTCAACCTGAGCGTCCTCTGCGCAGGTAAGTCGGTCCTCAGCCACTGCTGCGAGTCTCTCTAACATTCTCTATAGCTCTTGGTGTCTCTCAATTCCTCACCCACGTCATCGCGTTCCAGTGGATCTTCGCCTTCGTCATCATGGGCGTCTTGTTCATCCTCTCAGTCTTGGTCTCGTTCCCTGGCCTCATTGGTCAAGATCCCTTCAAGCGTGGTGCTGTTGTCGATGAAGACAGAGAGAGACAGCCCCTGCTCCAGGAAGAGTAGATCTCTCAAAAGACAGTATGACATACATAGTTGTGCTTGTTTGGGACAAGGGCACCAGAAATTGGTTGGCGAGCAATAAAATGCCGCACTCGAATCTGCAGGTCCTTGACCTGCGGAGATGGCCTCACAATGCGCCAGTATCGTTCCCGAAAGCGTAATGGTCGTGTGCCTCTCTACTCTCTAAAACTCTGATTCTGGCACCGTCCTCAGACCGCTATCACTCAGGAGTTCAAGTGTTACTGCAACATGGTGTCGTTGTTCTTCTCGCAATTGAACTTACTAGATAACAAAACACTGGGATCATCGATCTCTCAATCTTGACTTGCCAACGCCTCGCATGATAGCATAAATGCCTTTCACGATGAGGAAGAACCCTCTCATCATCCCTAACATCTTTCCAATCATGTGTCATTGCTGCCAGGCAATCTGAACGCCCTTGTTCCCGAGTGGCAGAATGACTGTACCCATATACCCATTCTTCCCCTGCTCCTTCAGCGTGATGCCCTTGGGATCGTCATCCTCGGACGCATCAGACCCACGACGCGGATCGACTTGACACGATTGAATCCCATTTCTCTGAATCTGTCGTTCTGCTCTGTAAGGTTGAGAGCTTTCGACGGCATGCTCCGAGTCGTCATCCTCAAGACATGTGCCCTTTTGTTCCAGCAACTGCAAGCATCTGGTGCAAATGTCGGAGAGCAAAGGGACGGTTCTCTCGTATCCTCGCTGGCAGGCACCGTGTTCGTTTGGCAGAAGGCGGGATGGGTTTCTGGGGCAGAATTCGTGGATGGGCATGCTCGCGTGGCCGCACTTGTGTATTGAGGTTTCGATGCGACACATGGTTTGCAGAAGCCTTCGGGTATGCGACTAATTCTTTGGCTTTCCCAGGGGAGATATGGTAGATATGCGAGAACAGCGTTTGCCTTTTCTCTTTCTTGTCTCTTGATAGTTCAGCTACCTAAGGCAGGGTTATATACCTTCTTTTCCTTCGACGGATATTCATCTTTACGGTTCCTCGGGCCGTCAGTGTGCTACAAAAGGTCACATGCGTTGGGGCGCTATATCAATCTCCTTTCCTGAGATTTGTCCCACGGCTTTTTCTCCTCTTTTTCTTTCCTTTAACTCGTCAAGCTGTGGCATTTTCATGTGTGAGGCCCAACCTTGTGGTTCTTGACGAACAGGATCCGGAGCGAGAAATGCCGATGGTTGGTTCGACATGTGGCACCCCACATTGGAGATTGCATTTCTTCATCTTGAAAGCTGTTTCTGTCGAGGGTTGATGGTAGAAATTGGTACGTTGGCTTTTGGTATGCCCGTCAGCACATGAAATGGCAGCCTCGGTGCTGGAAGTCAGGTTTTCGAGGCAAATTCACAGTCTTTCTTGGGTGATGTCGCTTGGCTCGGTACCGAGACATGGATGAATTGTACTTGGATGACAAGATAGCAACGAAGCAGCGTCAAGAGGTCCCGGCATTGCCCTGTTTGGAAACCCACTCTTTGAACCGAAGACACAGTCCAATTAGATCTGTCCAGGTTCGTCGGCGATGCCGTGCGATTACCTCGAGTCTTACTTGCAGTGGATAGGTCTTTTCGAGTCTGTATGTGCTGTTTGCCTTGTTTTATTGAAGAAGATGTGGCCGTGGATTTAGATCTACCCCGCCCTGGCTCGTCGAGTCGCTCCAATTGCGAGACGAGGTGGTGTTGTGCAAGAGCCGGGATCCATCGAGTAGCGCTGGCGATGATTATACCTTCAACTTCGGAATACTGGATCGAGAGGATAGGATAAGATTGAGGCGGGACCTGGGTGTTGCGTTGAGGGGATGGTGTTGGAAGACGTGCAATGTCAATGGTGGTTGTTGACTACTTTAGTCCGGACACCCCTTCTTCCTGGATATCAAAGCCCCCTGCTACCCCGACAGATCGCAGAATCAAAGTTGTCCCGCCTCCACAACCCATTTGTGCTTCGCTCGACCACAACCTGGCTTTGTCATCTGTGCTGGTTCTACTGACATGAACGATCCTTGATTCTGGATGTGAGTACCGAATGTGGAATCATGCGATGAACAATGATTTGTCGTGTTGCTTTCTCCTCGTGAATACGATGAGGTCTAGTGACCCCGCTCGCTATCAGGACGAAGGCATAACCCGACACAGTCTTGACAGTACATGCTCACAAGCAGTGCAAACCCTCGGGAACACAAAAAGTGATAGCCGCAGTGCTCGCACGCACAAGTAGCATCAAAGCAGACTCCAGGACCTAATCTGGAAATGGCAAGATTGATCCATTCTCCATGATACGAATCAACACAGCAATCTGGGCTGGAATGACCGGGTATGGCCGAACCATCATCCTTCTTGGGCACCAACCCTGGGCACGCTCACTCGAGGCCCAACACGAGAGTCTGGAGCTGAGATTCTGTGCGAATCCTTTGGCTTAGGTCCCAAGGACTACTGTCTTGATATGCTGGCGAACCCAACGGAGACCACGACCGCCAAGGCAAGATTCAAGCCACATTTTTGCGCGGCTGAACGCACCACTTGATAGTACGTACCGAAGCCGTGAGAGGGCCAGACTGCCTTTCGGAGTTGGCAAACCTTAAAATGACATCGAACTCATTATCATGCATTTCATACAGCTGAGGCGCCTCTCGGTAGGTCAAGAGCGTGACAGGTATCTCAGGTATCTTGTCGTTCCGCAAGAGGTAACGGAGAAAACACGAGCTTGTTCCTTACTAAATTGTCCGGATCCATAGAGACGCTGTGCCGCATACCCTGGAAGCTGAGGATAACCATCACAGTACCAGTGAATCTAGAAGAGATCGTACGTGCTCCAAGAATGGATTCAATAGTGGCTTGTGGCGAGCCCATGGCGTTGCGTGTACAGTAAGACGCTGCCTTGGCGACATATAACAATGTCTGCAAGGTCACTCTGCTACAGGTATCCAGCACCATCTAATTCTCCTTCAAACTATACCCTCTTTCAATCGTTCGATCATGCGTTTGTCTCTATCAAGAGTGGCTCATTTGGCCTTGGTTGTGCTCAATCTCAGTATGCACGTCGAGGCATGGCCAGCAATGGCGCAACATGCTGCTGAAATCTCTCGTCGCACGCCTCAAGCGGTAGCACCAGACGTCCCTGTCGATGGCGACATCGTACGGGTTGGTCTGGGGGATGTCAAGAATGGTGGCACTACTCCTGTTGGTACAAGTGTCTACAACATTCTTATGGGAACGGAGGCTGGCGACTCGGCCGTGGCTGGTTATAAACCAGCCGGTATAGTTGGTACCAAAGCATGCAAGGCTGACACATGTTGTGTGTGGTGGTGGATTGCTCAAGCCATGACTGTCGCCTTCACAGGACCTACTGGTCGCTGCAATGGCTTTGCTCGTGCAGCCATTCGCCTAGGCTTCCATGATGCAGGGTCATGGTCAAGCTCCCTTGCCGCCGCTGGTCAAGACTTTGGTGGCGCTGATGGAAGCATTATCCTATCAGGCACCGAGATCAATAGAGCAGGTTCGTCCTCAAGGACCCTTGACACACTTCTTGCACAAAGGCTAATACTCAAGCTGACAGACAACAATGGCTTACAAGCCATCGCCAACCAGGCTCTTCTCTGGGCTAAGCTGTTCAATGTCGGTGTCGCCGATATCATTCAGTTTGGAGCTGCTCATGCCGTCGTTACGTGCCCTCTAGGCCCAAGGATCAGGACTTTCGTTGGCCGCAAGGACAGCACTCAAGCCGCTCCCGAAGGCTTGATGCCTTCCGTCACTATGAGTGCAGACCAGATCATCAGTCTCTTCGAGGACAAGACTATCCAACCTCATGACCTAGCTGCTCTCCTCGGGGCACACAGCACAAGTCAACAGTTCAACGTAGACAAGACAAAGGCAGGCTTCGGTCAAGACTCCACTCCTGGCGTCTGGGACGTGAACTTCTACAACGAGACACTCCAGCCGGGAGTAAACAGCAAGGTCTTCAAATTTCAAAGCGACCTGGTTACTGCAAACGACACGAGAGTCAGTGACGAATGGCAGGCTTTCATCGGCGATCAGAGCCATTGGAATGGGGTGAGTCTCTTGATCACGAAAACTCTTTTCTTCTTGTGTAGGTGCTGACAATAATTTGTAGGACTATGCTTCCGCCTATGTCAGACTGAGCATGCTTGGTGTCAACAACATCAACAATTTGACAGAATGTACAAAAGTCTTGCCGAATGCAAAGGTTACCTTTGCAGGGGCATCAACGCCTGGTCTCTTTGGCAAGGCATAATGATTACTTAGCGTTGCGTTATTTGTTATGATATACCCCGATAGATATTTAATGGTCAAACACACAAAATCCTTCTTGCTGCAAGTTCTGAATTCGTTATCATAATGTCATAGCAAATGTTCAATAGATGATGGTCAGGTGCAGTCGCCTATCTTCCTCCTCACCTCTAGACTCGGGTCCTGATTGAGAATCTCAAAATCGATTGTTTGACGTTGAGAATTCAGCGCTCTACCAGTAGTCCAAATCGAGACCTAATCGGGTGGAGTAGGGCCAGTATACAAGTCTTCTGTACTCTCAGATTAGGACAATGAGTAGAGCGCAATTGGCCACTCACGGGCTGAGTCCAGGTCAGCAAGCAGTACCTTCGTATAATACAAGTGACAGTACTTTCTTAGCCAAGCCTTCGCACAGCTCAAACAGGTCGTCGCATGGACTATATGGGGAAAGAAGTAGATATCCGAAACCCTAAGGGCATCAGAGTTCGGATGCTCACCATTTTCCCCGCACACCATCTGCCCCAGTCCGGCAGCCTGGAAACAGTATATGCAAGCCACTTTCCTTAGCAAGAGAACTTCCCGGACGTCGGGCCTCTTACAGTGGCCCTAAGCGTCAGAATAATGCTATCAAATCTTGCACTGAGTTCTAAGCACATCTTCAGCAGCCAGCCAGTCAGCCTACGAACTCCAGTCAGCACGCCTCTGCGAGGTACAAGGCCTTGACTTCGAGCCCAGCCTTGATGATATTTGCGTAACAAGCACTGAGCCGTCCAAGACTCCAAGCTGATCGAGGCTTGTCCAGACGTCAAACTTGGTCATCAGCGTAGAAGACCGTCGACATCCGCCTCCCAAGGCTTCATGGCTGAACTCCGAATGTCGTCCACGGCACCCATATCAAAGTTTCGTGGGCCCCGAGAATGTCTCCAGTCCGACAACTCTGTCAAATCATGGCCAGAACACTACCTTTGTTTGGCTTGATATCAGCTATCTCAGCTATTCTTGTATCCTGGCAAGGTGCATGGTCCTACTCTCGCTACTGGTCATGGACCATTGTCATGGCTCGGCGTCTCCGCTGTGTGGCTTGATAGCTACAGGCGCTGCGGAAGTCCAGACAGTATGGCCAGCGATTGCGCTGCGCTTGGCCAACTGTGATATCTCCAAAAGCACACTCACAACATGACCGACTGCATATATAAGGTTGTCTGTGGAAGCGCCTTGTGTTCAATCATCAGCACCATCTCATCGGACTCCGACACTCCCATTCAAATCATCTTCTCTTGTTCTTCAGAACTCGTTCGTTGCATACCGCCAACATGATTGCAAACCTTGCTTCTTTGCTGCTGGTCAGCAGCCTAGGCATGGTTGATGCATTGTCGATGCCGGAGGCGGCATCTTCCTTCACCTCTCTACTTGCATCTTCCCTCAACAATGCTATACCGACCACTCTTTTTGCCCGAAGGGGTGGCTCGGGTGGCTGTCCAGCAATCTGGACTACCATCTCTTCTGATCTCACGGCATCTTTCCTGGGCTCTGATGGCCAATGCACTGATCTTGCGAGAGCTGCTATCAGGTTTGCATTCCACGATGCTGGTTAGTAATCTTATTCAATATAGATGGCTGCAGATACTGATGGACCATACAGGACCGTACTCGTCAAAGACACCATTCTTTCTTCCTGCTGCAGGTGGTGCAGACGGCTCCCTTCTCCTCAACTCTGTCGAGATCACCAGACCGGAGAATGGAGGCTTGGGTGACTACCAACAATGGTTAATGGGAAAGTACAATTCCTACAACCAAAAGGCACCGGTCGGTGCTGCAGATCTCATCCAGTTTGCTGGTTCTCACGCCGTTATTACATGCCCCGGTGGACCTCAGATCAAAACTGTCATCGGTAGAACAGACGATTCCAGGGCAGCTCCTGACGGCTTTCTGCCCGCTGGATTCGGTCCTAACTCGTCCCACGATGTCCTTTATCAGCTCTTCCTCGACAAGGGCTTCAGTGCTAGAGATCTAGCAGCTTTGATTGGTGCACACTCCACCAGCAAAGCATTCACCCAACAGGCAAATGGCATTCCCAGTGGTGGCCAGCAGGATTCAACGCCTGGTATGTAGACGTATCAAAACTCACACAAGCCACATGCTGACAGAAAAACAGGCAAGTGGGACATCAACTACTATGCTCAGGTCAACAATCCTCCCGCTGGTACATACCGCTTCCAGTCCGACATCAACCTATCCAACGCATCGACAACCGTAGGCAAACAGTTCCAGGGCTTCGTCGGCAACCAGGGTAAATGGACAAGCTCTTTCGCTGATGCCATGGCCCGCTTGAGTGTGTTGGGCATTCCTGCCTCGGTGCAAGCCAACTTCATTGACTGCACAAGCGCATTGCCCAGGGGCACGTCTTCGAAGAGAGATATCCGCGCTGCGCCCATCAATGATCGTGCGCGATGAACGGGCTTGCTTTATGGGGTTTCAGGGCGGCGTTGGTGGTTATCATTTCTACCGTATCACAAAGATTACATGGAATTTTCTGCATATTTATGCTCAAGTTATGCAATCATATGCCTCAGTACATCATCCCACAACCTCATGTCATGGCTGCTGACTCTCTTCGCTTCGTACTTGCTAGAAAAATATCGTGACTCACCATTCGTTTGCATAGATCTGAAGCTTCAATCACGACCAAACAGGTCTCTTATTCCAATATAGCACCCACGAATCAATTAACCGATCACAAATACAAAAGCACCTCAAATGTCGAGTCCAGAAACCACAAGAGCAAACGACAATGACGAATATGGTCTCACATCTCAACAAGACAAGATTCTAGCCTTGACGACCCTCATCTCTACAATCTCACTGGCGACCCTAGACATCAAAGCCAGCTCGCAAATGCTAGGCGCCAAAAACTCCGCACTCGCAAACGCACTTCCTCCTCGCGTCAACGTTTCACTGCCCAAAACACCGCTTCTGGTTGAAAGTATCTCGCGCTCATATCTTCGGGGTGCTACGTCTTGTGCCTTGTTTTACCTTGCGTACAAGGACTTTCGGGCTGCACGGCTGCGACAGAGCAGGTCGGAAGATGGAGATGTTTCGGCTTGGAGGTGGAAGTGCTGGGCTGCTTGTGGTGCGGCGGGTGTGCTGGCGCAGAGTCTTGGACCGGTACGTGGAGGTGTGTGGGAGAGGGTATATAAGTCCGATGGCGGTGTCAAGGGGCAGGCTCAGAGGTTGGGCATATTGACGTTGGCGAAGGGTGGGATCTTGATGGCTACGGTGCCGTTTTGTTTGAGTGCTTGGAGGTCTTTGTGAGTGGGCTCTTAGGGTAAAGAAGTCATGTCGGGTTACTCCACTCTTCAACGCTGACGGTCTCATGTCGTTTCAATCGCTGCGTCTTGTGGTGAGGTTAGGCATGCATTAAGGCCGAATTTGGAAACTTGCTCAAATGACCTTGACCACAGCCACATCCCCTTTGCTGATGACTAGAACATCGGAGAGGCATTATGCTCGCCACCATCTCATCTGACTGACGACTCCTACATCCACAACATACCAACTCTCCATCAAAAACTCATCCTGACAAGAATCTCAATCATGGAGCGCAAGATGCTGCCAACCACCACCGAAAAAGCGCACTCGCCATCAAAGCACACCGACTTCAGCGGTCTACCTCTAGACGTGATCCTCGCCATAATCGATCACCTTCCAGCCTCGGGCGTCGCTTGTCTATCCCTGACCTGCAAATCTCTTTACTACAGTCAACCGATCCGGAACGTCTGGACCAAAGGACTGGATCCGCTTGCTTTTCCCAGCAAATGTCCCCACACAGACTATCCTTGCTACCCAGGTATTGAGAATCGCAACCATGACTACTTTGATCTTGTCAGAATGTTGAGGGAAGATTTACCCACACATTTACTCTGCGATTACTGCCAAAAATTCCATCCAAAACCGCTGCCCAAAGTTTCGAGGCCGGAGAATGAGTGGCTTTCCTGTCCTGGGGTACCTGACAAGGGGATGCATCTATCGTGGCCAAAGTTTGGTGTGCACCTGCAGTTCGAGGATGTGCAGATGGTCATGAATCGACATCGATGGGGTGGCGCACACGGCGCGCCTCTGTCCAGCATAGCCATAGCCACGGATTGGAAAGTCATCAGGGGCATCCAGAATAGTCCATTCCAGAACAGTCCATTCGTGTGCAAATTCGAACTCGAGCCAGAGATTGTGGAGGGCAATTTGTTGATACATGCCATGCAGCGTCTCTTTTTCACTGCAAGACAGATCGAGTATAGGTGCGAGGCCACCGAGGCTGCAGCCGCATTCAAAGTGTGCAAACACGGTCCGAGCATAGTATATTGGGACATCTTGGGACTGGTGAGGTCCTCTCAAGTTCAAAAGCTCGAACCAGGAAAGGGTTGGGGCAAGACTCGTCTGTTATGGTGCAAAGACTGCTATACGTGCTTTTGCCTGGAAGCAGCATACCATGGCAACGGTTGTTGGACTGACGAACCTGGAGGCGAGGGTTTTGATATGCCGGCAGAAGGTCTCGAGGTGACCTTGCATACTTGGGTCTCTCGCGGCACATGCGAGCACACTTTTTCGTCCTCGTGGTTGCATGTCTGCGAGCAGCGAGCCAATGCTCCGATGTACCCTGCCCAGTCAATGGCCAAGGCAAAGGAGATGGCTCTCAAGACGTTAGAGAAGACAACCTTGCCTAGAATCCGGACACAAGACGACATAATATCCTCACGCTCATGCTCCAAAGCCATTCAGCATCCTTCATTGCTTTCTGCAATCGATCAGGCAGTGGCTCTAGAAAACGATGCATTCGCAGCCAAACACCACGAGATTACAAAGATATTGAGGAAGGCCAAACACAAAGTCGACGAAAGGTACATGCCATTCTTGGTGGAACACGCACTTGCCGCCAAGCCAATCAAGTACGATCTCGAAGCACCCAGCTCGCCCGCAAACCTGAGGAATGCCATGAAAATCATACGTGAGCACAAGCGTGCTGCTGCAAAGGTTCGACCACTACACGAAAGATTGGGTTTCAGCGTTTCGGCCAAGTTGTCGCGTGTATTCAACTTATCACATTGCGAATACACATGATCCTCATAGCCACTCTCTTGTGACAGTGCAAGGTAATCTAGTACTATGAATATGCACAATACTTTGACAACCCAAAGCAGCATCCACAGAGAGGCATTACCTCACATGGCTCTCTCTGGGAGAGATCTCCAGGTTGCAAACAATTGTGCATCTTGATAGCATGTTGTCGTCAAGATTGGAACAATGAGTTAGCGAATGATAGTTGATTAAAAAAAAAAAAAAGAATGTTCAAACGAGTGGATGCCGCCGCCTCTCTCACCATTGCCTTCCCCTGAGCCACTACTCCACAACCTCCAATATCTCCTCCTTCCTCTCTTCCTGTTGCCTAGATTGACCTTGATCAGCGTCACCACCACCATCGCCATCTTGCCCACCCGGGAGTCGCTGCTCTACCGGAACCCCAGACTCCAGCTCGCTACCGTTACCCGTAGCCTCACCCTCCTCATTGCCGGTGACTTGAGCGGCGGGGGCCTGAGCAGATGAGGGGGCGGGCGATTGTGAATTGGCGGGCGGGGCCAGGTGGCGCAGGAGTTCGACTGAGGCGGAGACCAGTGAGTTGTTGTCTGGATTTGACTGGTCTCCAGGTGGAGGAGCCGTTTGATCCCGGGCGAGTTTGATCAAGGCGTTGGCGATGGCTTCGCCGATCAAGTTGGCATCATCTGGAGTGATGCTGAGGCGAACAGGTTGTGAAGGAGAGGAAGGAGGAGGAGGAGGTCTGTGAAGCAGCGGCCAGAGGAAGCCCCCCTAGGAGGCAAGGCAAGAGAGGAGGCTGACGAAGAACGAAGCTATACGCAGGTGCACAGGTCAGTGCTATTGCTCTCATTGATGATACTCCAGATGTGATGGGCAAATGGTTTTCGGACATCCGTCGACAGGCGATACCCATGGAATAGGTGGTTGAAACACAAGTAGTTGGGTAGACATACCAATATCTAAGCCACTCATCTATTAAAAAGTCAGCGTCAAGTCACCAATGATAAGTGTAATGTGAGCATGGATGATGAGTGTAGCGTGGGCATGGATGATGAGGCACCGTCGACGCAAACGCCAGGCAGGGCACCATCAATGTAAACGACCGGGAACGAGCAAACTTACGATGAATATGATATGTCGACAAGCTTGATAATGATAGCTGATGTTGGGAAGAGGAAGAAGAGCAACGACGCCGAAGGTCTGTTAACCTGGCTTTGGACTGCGGTCGGACCTGCTCTTCCAACCCTCTTTCCTGCTTTGGCCCCTGACAACCACTCATGCACGTGCTTGTATCATGATGTAAGGAAATACTCGCTGTTTTGCATGTGACTACCTAATTAAGCAATGCCCAACTCTTTTCCCTCCCTAAGCTGCTGTATAGCATAGTCATCATCGCGCCGAGAAAGCACCACTGAAGAGATGATCTCTCAAGCAAAATTCAAAAACTCCTAGTAATGCTTGACAATGAAGAAACTCCTTTTGTGAAACACTGTTCGCTCACCGAAACTCTGAACGACCCTCCTTGCTTTCGGACCAACAGCAAACTTTGGGTAATATACTTCTTTGCATGTCATTCTGTCCCCAAGTTCCAATCACTGCCCGCCGCGGGGTGTCTGTCCGTTACGCAGAGCAACCATTGACGGCAAAGCATGGAATCCTTGCCCCCCAACGCCAGGAAGTCTGCCCGAGGCCCCAGGAGAATACGGTGCGCCATTCTGCTGTCCATGTGGCATCCTGGACATGTCGAACGAGTTTGTTGCTGCCGGCGGAGGGGGCTTGGCAGGTAAAGAGGCTGGTGTTCCCCATTTTGCGATTGAGCTTGGTGCACTGCCATTGTTCTCTGCTGCTGATGTTGTACCAGGGCGAGACGGCGTGCCAGCTTGTCTCTGTGAGGTTTGGAATGGCATGGGAACATGGGGAGAGAAAACAGGTTGGGGCAGAGGGTGAGGTGGTCTGCTGTTGTTCTGGCCGCTGCTTTGTCCGCCATATGACGATGCCTGTGACTGGCTAGAATTTTGACGCTGCAGTGCATGCGATCCAGGGTAAGCTGGATTGAAGCCCATGTTGTTAGGCGGTGCCATCTGTGCGCCATAATGAGGCTGGTAACCTGGAATGAATGCCTGGCTTTGCGGGTTGAAGTTCCCACGGTTGTATGCACCAGCCATGGCTTGGCTTGAGTACCCCATGTACGTGTCAGGCATCTGCATCTGGTTCATCGGTGCCCCGTATGGGTAGCCATGTGTAGCAGATCCGTGGCTTGCTGAAGATGGAGGTTTGCCCGCAAACTGATTACCATAGTTGTTGGGACTGCCAGGATAGCCAGATTGACTAGGCATCATCTGCTGCCATGATGAGTACTGCTGCTGTTGCTGGTTATGGGGGCTACCATAGCCGTACGGTCCAGCCGAGGGAGGTGAGGTAGGTCCGGATTGTGTCTGGAAAGACATGGCTTGGAAATCAGCGGAGAGGTCATTGACGTTGTGCTGTGTTTGGTTGTTGGGATCGTTGTAACCAGAGTATCCTTGTTGCAGCCATGGGTAAGGTGCGGCCTGGGAAGGCGTCATGGGACCATAGACAGCATTATATGAGTTTTGCGCAGCTGAAGCCGTAGGGACACCATTGTACATGCCAGGGGCACCTTGAGCACCTCCGGGGAATGCGGGGTAGTAGACCATGTTTCCACCGTCAGGGGCGCCATTTTGTGGTGTTACAAAAGTGCTGTAAGCAGACCTGGCCTCAAAGTCATCGTCACTGTTGCTGCGCTGCTTCTTAGGCTTCTTCTTTCCAGCAGCAGAGCTGGAACGGGATTCATCCTTCTCCTTAACAAGGAGTGCATCCTCTGTCGGCTTTGCAGAGCCCAGAATTCTCAGTCTAGCCAGTTCATACCTCTGCTCACGTTGCTCACGAGTCAAGGGTTTGTTTTTGTCCGAGTCGGCGCTGTCCCCTCCATCAGAGTTCGACTTGGAGAGGCCATTCAGTGGTGCGTCACCGCCACGGCGCAAAATCTTCATTTGAGGGGCGGCGGGAGGTGGTGTGCTGGTGCTTGTTGGCGGTGTTGCAATGGCTGTCAAAGGTGGCGCAATTCTACAGTTTGGAGTCTTGTACAGACGAACGGCTGAAATGGAGCCGTCGACGGCATGACCCAGGATGTAATAATCAGCCAACTTGTGAGCCAGCATTCTGTAGAAAGAATTGCATTGAGGCAAGTCTAGAGAATGTTCACTGTAGCGGGGTCAGCTGGATGAAAGACATGTAAACCTGGGAGAACGTACGTGGGATCCTTCACGAAGTCGATTATGTCCTGCTCCAACTTGAGCACCCATATTCTGTCTCGAGGATTGTTCAGAGCTTCCAAGAGCTTCACGTCAGGCAGCGCATCTTCAGGTCTGCCGACATTGGTAGGTGGTTGTACGTAACCGGGAAGAGCTGTGGAGCTGCCAATTGGGGGAGGCACGTAGAGCGTTCCAATAGGTGCATTGGTGGCCGAGTCAGGTCTCGATGTAGGCCCAGACTGACGCAGCGCGGGACCTCTGGAGGTGATTTCTAAGAGCTGATCGCGAAAG
The DNA here is from genome assembly GCA_023848595.1 of Aureobasidium sp. EXF-10727. NCBI lineage: Eukaryota > Fungi > Ascomycota > Dothideomycetes > Dothideales > Saccotheciaceae > Aureobasidium > Aureobasidium sp. EXF-10727. The sequence continues at coordinate 198,608 of SWBF01000033.1, forward strand.
GCACGAGCGCCTGTCTCTGAGCCCAGTCGCGAACCGAGAGCAGCAGATCCTGATGGCGAGTAAGTGTCATCATCCTCGATGGCCAAGACACTGGCACTATCATCTGGTCTAAGCGATTCTTTCTCATCCATGGCGAAAGTGGTGATGGAAGCCACGCTTTTTCCATCGAGGCTAGGAGGTTTGGCCGAGTCATCCGACGATGACAACTGAGTAGCACTTTCGTCAGATGCACCGGACAGGAGCTGTGTGGTCAAGACCGGCGTCGTTTCAAGGCCATCTATGGAAGGTGCTTTAGGAGGCTCATGCGAGGGAGAAGGAATAAGTTTCCTCGAGAGAACAGGAGAAATGGCGGCGTCGAGAGGGGTCTGACTGGTATGATCGCTGGCGTGATCATGTTGAGGAGGTTGTGGACTAGCAGAAGCAGGCAGCTGTTGGAGATCAGCAGAGGAAAGGTCGAGGCCTTGAGCAGGAAGGTGCGCATTGGCAAAAGTCCGCCTCGCTGAGGGATGGTCGGTCGAAAGAGAAGCCATGGTTTGTCCAAATAGTGCGAGCGCTGTCGAAGTATTGGAGTGCTGTGTCGTGGTCGCGGATGGATTGTCTTTCGTTTGTGCCAAGGACAAGATGAAGAGAAAAGAGGGCGTGTTTTGTGCAGTAAATCTCAGGAAACCGGAGGCTCAAGGAAAATAGTCAAGAGAAGAGGCAAGGATGTTGGCATGGTGGTAGGTCGACATGGAGTTGAGAGGTTTGTTTGACACGGCTTTTTTTCCTGGACACGACAGAGACGTATGCTTCGGACTCTGCTCCAGACAGTCAAAATTGCGCGGAATGCACAGTGGGTGCGGCCGATCGAAAGCAGCGCCGGAGAGCGCAGAGTCGAGATGTTGTCGCTCGTTGCGAAGGTGGTGCGGTGAAGAAGGCTAGAAAGGGCGCCGTCGTCAAGCCCGACAGACCAAATCGCTCGCGAGCCAAGGCCGGTGAAAGCCCCGTTTGCTTTTCAAGATGCACCATCGCCAAGCACTTGCATTTCCGCGAGTCGAAGCAGAGAGTGGGCATCCACAGGCAAGACGAGTTGTAAAGGGTGATTATGGCCTGAATATATCTTTTGGTATTTCTCTTCTATCCGCGTATTAAATTACAATGGTAATTCTTGTAACTACAGTTTCTCACTTATAAAGCATCTGGCAATGGACAGTTGCTGCAGACGCCGTAAAGGGAAAGCCCTGAGCCAAATGGGCAGGCGCGACCCTGCACCGCGACCCTGTCTTGGCTTCTTTCATGCGCTCAGTGAATCGTGGATGCGTTTGTTTCCTCGTCGTCGCACCACCAACAACACGCCTCTAAAATCTGTCGCATCACTTCTGACACCCTGATACGCTTGCATCGATAGACACCCATCCATTTCCGCAGTATGAATCGCTACGGCAGGCCAGGATTTGTCGGAGGCGCATCGTCAAACAATCGAGCAACTGCAAACACAATCTGCCAGAAGTGTTTGAGCAAGGGTAGGCGCATACTCTCGTTTGGCGCATATGTCCACCACTGTCATGTCTCACACACGCGCAGGTCACTACAGCTACGAATGCAAAGCGCAAGCTCAAGAACGACCATACATCTCTCGTCCCAGTCGCAGTCAACAACTTCTCAATCCCAAACTGAAGCCGAAGCTTGCCAACATTGCGCCAACTCCTACGCCGACAGCGCAAGAGTACGTCAAACATCACCTTGATACCATCGTGCCCGTCTGACTTGCTGTAGAAAGTCAAGCGCAACCCATAAGCCCGCCCAAGAAAGGCCGCGCAAACGCTCACTAGACGACATGGACGACCACAGATCTTCGCGCAAGCGCTCACGCTCTGCTGCATCCTTCTCATCGGCCTCCGTCTCGACCATCTCCACTCGCTCTCCTTCTCCTCAGAGACCAGGAAATAGACATGGCGCAAGACAAGAAAGAGAGGCATCGGCCACAGGAGGTGCTGGTGACAAGCGTATGCACCCCTCGAACTCTGTTACATCGCCAGACCACATGCAATCGTACGAGGTTCATGGCCGCAACACCCGCATGCGCAGAAATTCGAGAAGTCCATCTGAACGTGGAAGAAGAAGAGGCAGGTCAGCAAATTCAGAAAGACGGATGCGGTCCGCTTCCGACAGGAACACCCTCAAGGAAGGTCGCGGTCTTACACCCGTTCGACGACCCGACGATGCCGACAACAAACCAATGTTGGGGCAGCATACTGAGCTGGAGCGGGCCGATTACAAAGCCTACCGAGATCAAGACCGTGAGATGAAGGATGTGCCTGGTGGAGAACGCCCTAGGTCTCTGAGCCCTTTCAGCAAGAGAGTCGCCCTAACACAGACCATGAATAGATGAAGTGTCATCTTCACGCATAACAACAAAACTATTCTAACATGCGGAGGAGGGTAAATTTGGAAGGCCTTGCTCTAAGAAGCAGCACGTCCTTGGCCTGGCTAAACGACCACCCCCAGCTGGCAGCAGCAGCGGCCCGCAAACAAAGGGCGAGCTCGAGATGAAATGCACGAGCAACATCGCCCCCCCACGCCCTAGCGTGTATACGAAGCCATGTCGAATCACGTCCCACTGGTATCATCGTCGTTCGAATCGCAGAGTGTCCTCCTCCACTTTTGGGGGCGATCCAGCCGGTGGGGCCCTTTATTGTTTAGCGACCTCCCTGGCTACTACATAGCACATTCATTGCGACGAGACCAATGAAAAAGCCGATGCATGAAGAACTACGCAATTCATCTGCCTATTTTCTATATTAACCAAGCACTCGACTCGAGGCACTATAGTGGGGCTACAGATAAGAGACCCTTGATTTGTGGTAAGCGGACACACGACCTACCTGATTGCTAGCACGTGCGCCTTGAACGTCTTCTGCTTGGTCGTCGGCAGTCCTATGTACATGTGTGCAAGGCCGAAGGTACCTCGGGATACTGCCCCAAGATCGAGGCAGCTGTAGCCTGTCATAGAAGCTTGTCATAGGCTTTTGACATGGTGTGTGCCTATTTGCTAATCGAGAGATCGACTGCAAACGGAAATTTCTTCCTGGACTGTGTTGTGGTAATTCCTCGCTCTGAAGCGAAATCGATCTCAGGTTCGATCAAGAGAAGCCAGCATCATACGATGTATCCTGCCGAGCGTCGTAGAAACATTGGAGCCATGTTGTTTCGAGGGAACTCCAGTTACAGCCGGTCGATTGAGCTGACACATCTTTTGCTCAAATGGTATGGGGGATGTGTCCTTGGCCCAGGTCTGCTCCACGCAGCAGTTTAGCCGAGTCAACCGGAGGGACAAGCATAGACAAGCAAGGGTCTGTGATCTTGGAGGGTTCGAACCATGCGGGGAGTCCTAGGATTGGGGGGATACAACGAGCCTTTTGTATGCTGGCAACACTCAGTCTGCGTCCCTGTGATAGGAACAATAATAACCCCTGCGTGATAAGAAGCAGCAATATTGTTCGTCGCCGGCCGAAGGATTCATGCAGGCCATGCGATGCTGCGACGATCGTGGCTGATTCTTCACATGCAACGCGGCAAGCCACGTTTCTTCGAGACTTGCCCACGTCTCTTCCGAGGGTCTGGGTGACATGGAAAAATTCGACATGGTTGAGCTGGTCCTCTAGCACGGTCATGAATTGAACCGTTCTTTCATTTTTCTGACTCTGAGCAGTCTTAGCGCAAGGACGCGAAGTGCAATATAGAGAATGTCACCTTGTGTATACTGCGGTTGTATTGTATCTGGAGGCGACCACTTCGATAAGCGCAGGCCCCCTGTCCCGGTTGATCTTTCATGCATAACTGTGTCATGTGTCTACCCGGACTCTGGATACAGGGGCAGGAAAACAGCGAAGTAAAGCTGAATCCCACGTAAGCCTTGTAGGATTACATAGAAAAAGCTAGCACGAGTACAAAAGAGTCCCTTGACAGGGACAGACGGTTTTACATGGACTGTACTCATAGTCCGAACAGGCTGTTGAAGATCCTCGGTCGGTTCGGCGACGCCCCAAACCTAAGCACGGAGCCTTGGTCTACGAACTGCGAGACGGACGGCGGGCAGTGGAGCAACAACAGTCGAAATCTCTGACCGATCGTGGTTAAGGATGGTGCTAGATGCTCAATATTGGAGACCTGGCAACAGGGTGGTCGTGTGCCTGGTTGCCTCTTTGAGGAACGTTGTGGATCAACGTGGCGCCCCGTTCTGCGGATCAAGGAAGTTGAAGGTTCGAGTGCAGCGGTTTGATGGCTTGTGAGCCAATGGTCTCGTCGCGAGGTGTCGCTCGCATCATCGCTGCCAGACCCTGCCAAAAGCAACCTCGCACTCTCAAACAGATCCAAGCTCTTTGCATTCATCCGTATTCAAAACCAACCATTGTCCCGCCCGTTGCGCCTCGTCCTAAACAGTTGCCCTTTCTCGTGATCGACTGAAGTCACAATTGTCTTGTCATCTCGTTGCGCGCTTTACTCCACACCGACGGAGTCTTGAAGATTGACAATCTCACGGACTTTTCCTCCGCCGCTGTGATCTACCCAGCACCATCATCATTATGAAGTATGGCGCAGCTCTCCGCCAGAACTCCATCCCCGCATGGGCGCATCGTGAGAATGTCTCATCCAACTGCATCGCGACCTCACTGACCAGCCAGACAACGTCGACTACGATGACGTGAAGCACTACATCAAGGAGAACACAACCGCGGGGAACGGCAACAGCATATCTATTCCCGGAGCCGGCGATGTGAGGGGGAAAGAGCTCGAGGACAATCTCTACGGCATCCTGCAGCAACAGCATCAGAGAATCACCTTGTTCGTGAGGAGCAAGACGGGTGAGATCGAGAGGCGGCTGGGTGAGTGCTCGTCCTCAACACAATCACGATCGCGTCAATTGACAACAACAGACCACCTACGCAAGCAGACCACATTGCTCGGCTCAAAACCCGCCGTCAACGGCCGCATCCCTGCGAAGCGGCTCGAGAAGTATGGTCGTCTCGAGGCCGATATCCTCAAGTGAGTTTCTCCCACCACCTTGCGGACCTGGCCAACACTGACATGAATTGCAGGGCCGGCGATGAACTACAATGCCTGTCGCGCTTTTCAAAAGCTCAACAGACCGCCTTTCGCAAGCTCCTCAAGAAACACAAGAAGTGGACTGGCTCTACAGACCTCGAGACCGAATTCAACACACATATCGTTGGCGATCCCTCCAGTTTTACCAACATCGACCTGAACCCTATCTATACTGAATATGAAGATACGCTTTCGACATTGAGGACGTTATACCACGAGCGCATCAATGGAGCACCCAGAAAGTTCTCCGTCGACACTGATGTTCAAGACAGCTCTACGCAATTCCAATCTGTGATTGAGTCGAGCTCGTCTGTCGAGTTTGACTCCTACTTTTCCACATCCCCACTTGGCCGTGGCGGCAAGAATGCCGTCTACTGGGTACACCCTGACAACATTGTTGAGCTACAGATTCTCATCCTGCAGCACGCTCGATCCTTTCCAACTCGCGCACTACCTTCGGCAACAATCTCACCTACATTATCTCGTCAGAACAGCATCACATCATCACCAAGTAGAAGAAATAGCTCTACTGTCGAAGCCGACACCACTGTGCTTGTTGCAGACGACCTGGAAAGCTTCATTGCGCACCAGAGCTCTTCTACGTTCGAGAAGCGCGAGGAGACTGTAGGAAGCCGTCTCCAGGAGGCAACTGTTCATGCGAGATGGACCAAAACAGAGGATGCTATCGTCACTGCAAAGGTCAATGATCGGGACATCCAGAAGGTTTCGGTCAAGCGCAAGAATGTTTTTGCTGTCCTCGAGCCTACTTCGGCACGGAGATCTTCCATTACCCAAGACAAAAACAGTGCTGCAGCTGAGAACATGCACACCTGGATTGCTCAGCAGAGAACCATCAAACCCCTCACTACTATCGCGACCAACAGATCTCGCTTTGCTGAGACGGCCACAGACTCTAGCGGATTCATTCTTGCTACTCTGGACAAAAACATTCGTATGAGGAAAGCAGAGTCTCTGGCAAGTTCCCCTGAGGATACGTTCTCTCAGACCATGAGTGCAGAGTTCCCTTTTGCAGTACTTCGTGTAAGACAAGAAGGATTCGGCAACAGCACACTCATCAAAGTTCTGGACCAGAGTCATCTCGTTGAGCGTGTTCGCGGCTTTTCGCTCGAGTATCACTCGGTTTGGTACTGTTGCCAACCTGAAAATGTTGTTCCTCCATTCTGGGTGCCGTTGATGCAAAGAGACATCCGCAAAGTGGCTACACTGGCAAGCAGACGTAGGGCATATAACCACGACTCCAGCTATGGTTCTCAGTCCACCACACCTCAAATGACGCCGTCAACTGGATCTGTAGGTGACTACAATGGTGGTGATTTGACTGCAGTGGAGGAACAATCACCTCATAGGATCCAGATTCCCGACCAGCTGGAAACGCCGCCTCTTAGCGCATTCCGCAAGAAGAGAAAGTCTGCTTACGACAGGGCTGGCAGTGCTCTACCAAAGCAAACGTACTGGAGTGAATACAACGATCCTTCTGGCTCGGAGGACGAGGGTGCGTATGTCCTGTACATCGACCCGAACGAGGTTTCGGCAGCCACCAAGACGTGGCGCCGTATTCGCAGTCTTTGGTCCAAGGACAAGCCTTCTGACCACGAGGCCTTACGTGGACACGATGGCACTAACGAGCACGGTACGCTAGAGGAGTCTGTCAGCTCTTCAGAAGACGAAGCACATGTCCCCAAGCGCACTCAGCAGCGCTCCTATGGAACACTGAACCAACCGAGGAAGCAAATGGCTGGATACAACCCCGAAGTATACCATCAACAATCTGACTGGGTCACTCAACTGGCAGCGACATGTTTGGTTGCATCGGTGCTTCTGCTCTGTATTGGCTACATATTAGTGGCTACGGGCAAGAGAAAGCTAGCGTCAGAGGTTGATGCTGGTGTGGTGTTGGCAGTGGCTTCGAGTCTGGCCTTCGCGGTGTCAGGTATGGGAGCCGTGTTTGGCAGGCAGACACCTCGCTGGCCGATAGCCACACTGGTCATTGGTATCATGGTCATCGATGTCGCAGCAGCAAGTTTGTTGCTCGTATGGGCCTTTGGCTAAGTGAGCACTCCTCTCACTTTGCCCACCTCGATTCCCTCTCTGACATTTTCAATTTTTTTCCTTTTTCTACTTTGTAAATTGCTTTCTTTCTTGTTGCTATTGGCGGATTGCTCTCTTTGTTTTGACGTTTAGGATACCACCACCGCGTTCATCGGAGTTTTTGGGTTTTTGAGGATTCAGGATATGCCAGGCGCATGACGAAGGATGGATTGTTGTCTGTAACTATTCTAATGATGACCAATCATATATTCAAATAGGCCACTGCCAGAGAGGATAGCAGTGCACTAGCCGGACGTCTTGTCGTATGTGTCTCGTGGCAAGAAGGTGTTTCTTTACGCAATTGCAGCAACGAGAGATGATGTAGTAGGTGCGACAGAGGCGGCGGTAGACCAAGGCCATAGGAGAAGGCGAGGCAATATTAAGCTGTCTTTGGGATTGCAAGGACTCAGCTGCCGTCCAGAAGGTCGGCCTGGGCTTCGTCTTCCCTCCTGGCCTCGTCTTCGTCCTCCTTTTCTCGCAAGTTGGTGGCTTCGAGCAACTCTGCGCCTTCCATGCCAACAGCCTCGCCGTCGTTATTTGTCACGCCGGTGGCTTTTCTCTTCTCGGCCTGAGTGGCAGCTATCCTCTGGCGGACTAATTTGGCAATGGCGTTGTCGGTGCGCACGTTCAAAATGTCCAGCTTGCGGTCCAAGTCGCGCTTCAGATCCCAGTTGGGCTTCTTGGGCTGCAGTTTGAACAAGTCCAACGGTTTGTCTTGTTGCTCTTCCTGGGCTGCTTGGAGTTTTGTGGCTTCTGCCAGCTCTTGTGCTTTTCTCTCTAGCGTGTTTTCTTGGGCTGAAGGATCGTTTTCGAAGCCGAGCTTTGGGGCGCGTGTTGCGGCATCGTAGTTGCGGCCTGAGAGGATTATGGATGAGACGTCTTGGGTAAAGTCTTGGTCTGTTTGGATGTTGTCGTCGGTTTCTGTGGATTGGTCTGGTTGCTTGCGCTTGAGCGACTTGAGGGCGGCCAGGCGGGCTTTGCGGTCCTCGGCGGCGCTCGAGAGGTTTCCAGACATGATGGGAGGGGAACTTGTCGGGGCAAGTGTGTTGTCTTGGATGGACTTGTCGCAAAGTTGGTAGCTGGCTGGTGGTGGTGGAGCAAACAGATCAAACAGGCTGCATGAGAAAGTCGGGGATGGCGCAGAAAGTGGAGAGTCCAAGTTTCTTGTCTTCCACCACTCGCTCCGCCCTGTCCATGCCCGCCTATGCCACGATGCGCGTCCCGACACGTCAAGCTCGTCGCCGAAGCTGAACAACTTGTCCTGCCCTTCCTCGCCCCGAGAGTCTTTCAGCCCTGGCCGACGTCACGCCCGCAGTCCTCGTCGCTCTCGCATTCGCAAAAGAAGCCCTTCTCGACCACGTCCTGTGACTATGCGAGGCAGTCTCGTCCGACCCGCCCCAAGTACGAGAGTGCTCGTAGTCTCCTCGTCCAGCAATGGTACGAAAGCGCCATTGCTCCGCTAGAAGAGGAAGAACCCCAGCATGAAGCCCAAGAGCACGTCGAGCTTAAGAAGGACGAGAAGGACGATAGGAAGACAACAGGAATTTCTGGAGAAAAGAAGCGCAGACTAACCCGCGCCGATGTCCAAAAGGCCTTCTTCCAGCGCTGGTCTACTTCCCAGGCCATTGTCAAGGCTCGCTGGACTGTCGCCAAACGGACCTCGAGCACAAGGACCAAATATGCCTCCTTAGGCAGGCCTGTGAGAAGGAGAACCCGAGATCAAATCGTCGACGACAAGGCAGATGAACTGGTCTTCTCTGCCGACGGCCACTCTCTATACTGGAACCATCATTTTGCCAAACTGAACGCCCGTCACGACACTCGTCTAGCCCACAATTTTACGCCCAAGACGACGCCGAACCTCAACTTTCGTTCTCAGAAATGGGCTAATCAGATACTCAACGCCAAAGAGTTCAAGAACCAGGAAGAGCTGGCGACATTGCTGGGTGACCAGTGGCGGAGGAAATGGATGCACGCTTTGCTTTGGACTCTAGCCAATTCAGTCGACGACACGCTTCGCCTGCTGGAAATTACCCACATCTCCCCATACATGCCTGCTGCCTACATTGCCGATGCCCTGAGTTACATTGTTGGCCATTACCACAAGAACTCTCTCCCTGACCAGACCCGCAAGCATCTGGTCCATGTTGCTTGTGTCATCATGGAGCGTCCGGGCACCTCTCCACTCCAGATCAGCGGCAACACCTTCCGCAAGTTTCTGCAATTCTGCTCTCAGGACGAGGTACTGAAACTTTTCGAACACATTACCGTTAGCGGAACACTCTTGCATTGGAATACTCGTCTACATTTCACCACCTATCTGGCCCATCATGGACGATTCGATCAGGCGCTAGACACGCTTCTTGATGCAGTGTCGGACGGAGCCGACGTCAGTTCGAAACAGTTCGAAAGTTGCTGTGCTACCATTCTCCGCAAGGCTGCCGATCAACCTGACGGTCTACGTGTTAGTCTTCGTTTGGTGCAGAATTTGTCCGATATTGGAGTCAAGCTCAACGTCCAGCTGTGCAACATTGTCATGCTCAACGCCGTCGAAGCTGGCGACCTCAAGACGGCCTTTAGCATCTACCACTCGCTTGTCGACAACAACCTCGAGGCCGACGAGTACACCCACGCCATCCTGCTCAAGGGCTGCAAGACTGTCATCGAAGACTCGGAAACCCTCAACACGACCATCCGCCAAGCCATTGCCGATGTCGAAGTGCGCAATCTCTACGTCGTGGCGACCGAAATCATACACTGTCTCTACCTCCACCACTTCCAGATCGACCCCGAGAACGCCTTTTCGACGGTCGCGGAAGCCTACACACAGCTCTTCGATGCATCCGATCTCATCAACCTTGGAGTTCTGCCACCCAAATACGCAAACAAGGCTTTGAACAGAAAGAAGCCTACTCTACCCGTCATGGGCATGATGATATCCGCATACCTGCGCAACATGACCCAATCCCAGACCAGAAACATGGACCACATCCACGATCTCTACTCACGCTGGCGCACCCTCGCCGACCAAAACATCAGCCCCTACGTCTTTCTCGCCCAGCACGATTACACCTCCAACGCCTTTCTTCTAGCCTTTGCTCAAGACGCTTCCGGGCTCGCCTACGCCGCCCGCGTCATCCGCGACATGCAAACGCCCTTTTCCTCCCATCCCCGCCCCCAAAAGAAACCTACCGTGCGCTCGTGGTCGATCTTTTTGCACGCCTTTGCTAAACACGGACACATGGAGTTGGCAGAGCAGGTGCTTACATATATGAAACAGCGCAAGCAGACGCCCAATCACGTCACGTGGAACTCGTTGTTGGGCGGGTATGCGAGGTTGGGCAAGGCCAATGAGGCCGTGGAGACTTTTAGACGGATGAGAGATGAAGGGTTTGAGGCTGACGAGGTGACGAAAAGGCATCTTGGGAAGGTTGACTTGGGAGCTGTGGATCGCGGTGTTTGGCGGGGAGGTAGGGAGGCGGAAGAGGTGGATAAGGAGAAGCGAGGGCAAGGAGAGGGTGTGCAGGGGCGGGAAGGAAAGGTGCAGAGTGAGGACAAGGCTGATGCTGATGGCACGAATGAGCTTGTCGAGGGCGTGCATGCGATGAGTGTATGATAGATCCTAGGCTTGTAGATGAGGCAAGCATAATCTCCTGTATATATAACACGAAAAAGAAAACACTTCCCTCGTTCTGCATCACCTTGCTCCTTTGCGCCACAGCATGTGCCACGAAGGAACCTCTCTTTGAGGAAGATCTCAAAAGTCCAGAGCCCAGATGCGAATTTTGAAAACCAGACAAGGCACGATGAAATGAGACAACGACACAAAAAAAAAAAGAAAAAAAACCGCGAGGCAAAATGCAGTATCACACCCATGACACTATAGAACTATAGCCTCACAATCAGACAAAATCAAACGTGTCTCCGCCCTTATCCCTCAACATGGCACCAACACGTTTACTCCCCACCACACGCTCCAACCTCAACCCATCCCACCTCGAAAAGATGCTTCTGACCCCAGCCTCACTAGGATCCAATTTGCCTTCAGCAACCATAGTCCCCAAGAATCCCCTCGCGACTTCAGTATAGAAAACCGGGTTTTCTGGGAGAGCGTAAAAGACCACTCTGCGCACGCCCTTGAGCCTCAGTCTGTGGAAATGGTGGGCGCGGCCGGTGTAGAGGAGGACGCTGTGGCGGCCGGTGAGGAAATGGCTGCGTGCGCGCCGTTGGTCGGGCACGGGTGTGTATTCGCTGATGGCGCCAAAGGAAATGTGTTGCGTTTCGTTCGAGTTGGCAAAGTAGTTTCTCACGCGCACAAAGTCGAGGTATGAGGGGATGAAGAGGAGGATGCCGGGGCCACCGTCTGATGGCTTTGGCACACGTAAGAGGGAGGGGAGGACGGCTGTGTTGAAGTATTTGAAGCGGGCATCTGGGTCGCTGGGAGGTGATGCCGAGTCGTAGCGGGAAAAGGTCTGTTTCATGCCTTCGAGGTCGATGTCGCCGATTACGCCTGGATAAAAGGGTGTGAGCTTTGCCTTTCCGGCAATGTTGAGCATGTGGGCGTTGTAGAGGCGATTGAGCTCGGGAGCCACATATGCTGAGAAAATGATGGTCTGGCGCAGATGCTTGGCTTGGCCGTCGAGGTAGTAGTTTCGTACACGACTAAAGTCGCAACCGTGTGCATCTTTGGGTTGCAGGTTGAGATATTGGAAGACAAAGTCTACGTGGTCCCAGTTCTGCATCAGCATGGCATCTGCTTGGTCCACAATGCAAATCTCGATCGAGGAGAGGTAATCGCTATCGGCCTTCTTGGGATCAGTGTGCTCGATGATACGGCGTAGACCAAGAGGCGACGCAAGGATAATGTCCGAAGCATAAAACTGCGAGAAGAACTTCATGGTCTTGCGAGTGAACTTGATGCCGAGGCGGAAATCGTTGTCGTCGTTGCCCTCGAACAGTTCGAGGAAGTCTGCAGGATGTGAGTCTCCTTCGCCGCCAAACTTCAATTCGTCCAGTACGAAACCGTCTTCGAAACGCTTCTTGTTTTCTTGTTGCTCGGGCTCACACAATGCGATCAGAGCGTCAATGTATTTGGCAGCGGCACTGCGAGTCTCGAGCAAGACGAGAACCTTGGGGCGGGTGAAGCCTTGGTCGCGTAGCTCGAGGTCGGCGTCTGCTTCTGCAGCTGCCAGACGAGAGTTGTTCTTCAGCACGCGATCGCGGCCCTTGTAGACGTGGTTGAGAGCATGCAAAGCGGCCATGTGTCTGAGCTCGGAGGCGTTTTCGACGGTTCTGGCGCCGCACAGCACATCCTGGTAGGCGTAGATCGAAGGAGCGATTGCTTGTCCCAGCTCGCTGAACGTACCAATGTGTTTTGTCGCCGGCTCTGCAATACGTTGCTTGAGATTGAGTTGCGAGACAGACTTGAGTGGTTTGCGTGACGAGGCAGGGGCAGATTCGGGAAGAGAGATAATCAGACTGCCGTCGTTCAGCACCTTGAGCTTTTCCGAGCGCCACTGGTTGTCTGTGACTGCTTTGAGACGTTGAGTGAGGTCGTTGGCTTCCGGGTTGGCAAAGTGCTGGTCAAACGGATCCGTCGGGTCCTCATCTTCGTCGTCGTCGACCGCGTCCTGCTCGATCTCGGCGTCGCTGTCTCCGTCTTCTTGTGCTTGCTCCTCGTCTTGGGCTTCATCCTGACTTCCTGTAATATCCGAGGCACCGTCTGAAGCAGCATCCTCTTCCTCGTCGCTCTCGTCATCCTTGGGAGTTTCTTCGATCTTTCTGCGCTTGCGACGAGGCTCGTCTGATTCTTGCTGGAAAGATTGGAGAAGGGCGTTGTATGCGCGGACTTTGGAGGCAGGAGCGTCTTCATCGTCGCTTCCTACAGACTGGGCGTCTTGATCGTCCATAGATTCGTCGTCGGGCTCGCTCTCATCGCCGCTCTCGGGAAAAGGTTGATCTTCTGGTTCGTCGACTCTGCTTGTGCGAAATTCGGTCCTTCCAAATCTGTTCCCTCCTCTTCCACCCCTTCCTCGCCCTCCCCGGCCACCACCTCGACTACTGCCGCGATCAAATCCTCCTCTTCCTCCTCTTGATCCTCCACCGCGACCACCAAAATTGCTGCCACCACGGCCTCCAAAGCTCCCACCTCTGCTTCCTCCTCTTGAACCGCCCCGTGGGCCTCCTCGTGAGCCTCCTCTTCCTCTAAAAGGCGCCATTGTGAGTTGTGAATAATTTCAATTTTGCAAAGAACAAAAAAGTCGAGGGCTTGTTTCTTAAGTCCGATCGCCGTCACCGAGCGACCAAGTCACGGTAGAATCTCGGAGCGTGGCCGAAAAGGCAAGCCTGAACTTTTCCCTCCCACAACGACGGGGTGCTCGAGTTAGACGACGGCAAGCTCATATCGCCAACGCAATCATGGCCCAAGACTCGTTCCTCCACCTCGCCCGCCCTCTGGGCCCCGTCCAGATCGGCACCCAGCCCTCGACCGCTCCTCTGAACGTCAGCGTCCAGCCCCAGGCCATTTTCGCAATCCTCGACCACTCGCTCCGCAGACCCCAGGACCAGGAGCGCGTTATCGGCACCCTTCTTGGTGTCCGCTCTGAAGATGGCACAGAAGTCGAGATCCGCAACTGCTACGCCGTCCCCCACACCGAGACCCAGGAGCAGGTCGAGGTCGACATGGACTACCAGAAGCAGATGCTGCAGCTGCACCTTCGCGCAAACCCCAAGGAGGTCCTCCTCGGCTGGTACGCCACCTCTTCCGACCTCAACACCTTCTCCGCCCTCATCCAGAACTTCTACGGCCAGCAAGGCGACGGCACCTGGCCCCACCCCGCCATCCACTTGACCGTCTCCACCGTGCCCGGAAAGGACATTGAGGCCAAGACATACATCTCCGCCCCCGTCGGTGTTACCGCAGAGCGCGCTGCCGACAGCTGCCTGTTCATCCCCGTTCCTCACGAGATCAAGTACGGCGAGGCTGAGCGCAGCGGTCTCGAGCTGGTTGCCGGAGCAAAGGACAGAGAGGACCGTTCGCAGATGCTGCAGACCGATATTGAGTCGCTGGAGCGCGCCATCGAGCAGGTTCTCGAGATGATTGAGCGTGTTTCCAACTACGTGAGCAACGTTCTGGATGAGGAGGCCGAGCCCAGCTCTGCCCTGGGTCAGTTCCTCATGAACACTCTGTCTCTGGCTCCCAAGGTCGACCCTCAGGACATTGAGCGCGACTTGTATGTTGTTCTGCTATCTATGTTCTGTCTATCCTTTACTAATTGTTTCGTTACAGCAACAACCACATCCAAGATGTCCTCCTTGTCTCCTACCTCGCCAACACCATCCGCACCCAAATCGACCTGTCAAACCGCCTCGCAACCGCTGCTCTCACCATGGGCACCGAGGCCAGCACCACCCAAGAGTCCGGCCAGAAGGGCAACCAGAACCAAAAACGCGGCAACAACAACCAAGACCGCCGCCAACAGAACCGCCCCACCACCGAGGCCTAAACGTTTATACCCACAACGTCTTAGTTCATTCTCACACCGCACCCTTTCATGTTTACTTAAACTCTTTCCTGTTCGATACTAGCGCAAAAGGGGTTTCTCTCAATCTACTAAAAGCTGGAGTTGAGTTGTTATGATGATGGCTGTCTTTTTCTTCTTACTGGGAATCAGAGTCACGGCAGTGATGGTGAGGGTTAGCGGCATCGAGACCGGCATTGCATTCCGTAGAGGCGAAGGATAGAAGAAACGATCCAATCCAAAAAAGTAAAAACTTCACGCTTTTCTGTTTGGTCTCTGACGTGTAATCTGCTATCATGGCGTCCGATTCTCTGGTATGGCTTCAATACCCAGATATTGCCTGATGATAGTAACAATATCTATCCACTCACGCATGGCGCCCCCTCCCGTGTCACCACAAGCCAGTTCCTTCTCAACAGGCCGGATGAGTCTGATCCAACCTCCAGCGTCGACGCCCCATTCCTGCTCCAAGACAGCAGCTTGCTTGTGAGTAACAGGATGCGCCCACATGGCAGTATTCATAGCAGGAGCAACCAACAAGGGCTTCTTCCCTGTCGATGTACGAAGAGAAAAGGGCAGATTCGGCCGTTGAGCATCCAGTATAGCAGTCGTATCCCAAGCACGTACCACAGACATGACCAGACTATCGGCCATACCAGCCACCATTTTTGCCATGGAATTAGCGGAAAGAGGAGCTATTATCATGATGTCGGCCCACCTCCTCAGCTCAATGTGCAGAATGTCTGCACCACGAGTCCATGGCTGAGACCATTCGTCCTCATCCGTGTATACAGCCTCAAGATTTGGGATTTCGAGAAGTGATGCAACAGAAGGCTGTTCGGCAGACTGTCCCTGGAGAAATTGGCTGGCTGAGGAGGATAGTATCAAGCGCATGGAAATGTCATGATGCGAAAGAGCTTGGATGATTAAAGGTATTTTGATGGTTGCGACTGAGCCTGTGCATGCTAGCAAGACATGCGGGCGGCCGTCATTTTGGTGATCGGATGCACGTAGTATTGGTGTCTTTGACATGTTGGTGAGAAGAGAAGACTGCGTTTACAATTGATGGTTGCCGAGCGGAAGGTGTTTCACGAGTCATGAGGACTTGCTTTGAAATGGTCCAACGTCATTGGCGGAACGCGCAAGACTCACAGTCTATCGCAAAGAAGTTGAACTCATTGACCATTCACATCAACCATCATAAACAATGGCAGCCAGATCAGCAGCATCAGCGGTATGTCGCATGCTCATAGTATTATTTCTTGCACTCACACGCCGTCCCTCAGGTCTTCCGCACCGCCTTCCGCCCTCGCCACAACCCTCTGCTTTCGTCACGATTTGCTTCCCTGCAGACACGCCTGCTGTCGCAAGAGACCAGACAAGCCATTGACAAGGCTGTCGAGTCGGCCCCCGTTGTCCTGTTCATGAAGGGAACCCCCGAGATGCCCCAGTGCGGTTTCTCAAGAGCAAGCATCCAGATCCTCGGCCTGCAGGGCGTCAACCCGGCCAAGTTCACTGCTTTCAACGTTCTTGAGGATGAGGAGCTCAGAGCAGGTCAGTTTATGAATATTAGATCTGCCGCGGGCACACGCTGACATGCAGGACACAGGAATCAAGGAGTACTCCGAGTGGCCCACCATTCCCCAGCTCTACGTTGACAAGGAGTTTGTTGGTGGAACCGACATTCTCATGTCGATGCACCAGGATGGCTCGTTGGCCAAGCTGCTCGAGGAGAAGGACGTTCTGGTCCCAGCAGAGTAGAGTGGTCGAAGCAATGTAAATAAGAACAACTTTTCTGGGTTTGTATCATCATTCTGTACACTAATCGGCAAATCGCTCATTGCCTTGATCTTGGTGTCTTTCTTGACTGTGACTTGCTGTAATTTAGGATGGGAAGGCGCGACCCTAACATGTGACTTCTGCCTGGCCCGCCTACATCTGACTCAAATCAATCTTCTAGGTTCCTCTTGCACCTTGAAACCCATCAAACATTCGCGATCATGACCGCAGCTACAAGTCGTCGTGGCCACACTTCCTCTACCGCATACAAGAAACATGACCAGATCTCGGAAGCAAAAAAGGACAAGAAAGAGAAGAAATATGTCACGACCAATGCCATCTTCAAATCCAAGTCCGATCGAGTCAGCAAGCGCGCCAAACCATCATCTAAAGGCAAGAGAAGTGATCTGGGCAAGAGTCGTCGCCGTCGCGAACCTTCGTCGTCTCCACCGCCCAAGAAGAGATACACTCTCGCTGACGAGTCGAACGGTATGGCAGTTTAATCGTTTCTCCTACTTGCTTGCTAATTCTTCCTAGAGGTTCTCAACAGTTACAGGAGCCATGTGGCCGACGACTCTGAGCAGATGATTGCTCGTGCCTACAAGGATCTCATCCAACAACTTGACAAAACTACTCTTGGACCTGATGCTCTCAGTAGTCGTATCGCCCAAGCTATCGAAGCTGCCCAGGACATATGCAGTCCGATTGCAGATGAGTTTGTCACTGTTGGGTTCAGAGACGATGTTGGCAATGTTGTCAGTAGGCAACGAGTCCCTATCGGCCTTACTGTCAAACGGTTCGAAGAGGATCTTGAGAAGACGAAAACCAATCTCGAGGCCCTTTGGGAGGAATGGGAGGACAACCGCCGCGAGATTGCCGAACTTGGTGCCCAAATCCTCCATGATCCAAAGTTCCCCTCGCAATTTGGTCTCGAGGACATGACCGGTCTCTTTAGCCCACTGTCCTACACAAATCCCGAGGTTGAGAGTCTTCGCAGACTGTTCCAAAGAGAAAACGACAAGGCGCACAAGGAGCTCGACCAGGAAGCCAAGGACAGCATCAACAAGCACAAGGAGTTGCAGACCCTGTGGGTTTCGTGGCTGAATGACCAGCTCAACTAAGACTTGCCTGTTGCATACATCATGGCTCTGCGTCTAGCATGTTCTTTTCACTCGTGTTGCTTTCCTGCTATTGACTAGCTTCGACGGAAGTTGCGCTGCATATCTGTTCAACGATACATTTTCTGTAAGTAGCTCTACATACTAAAAGCCTATCTCATAGACTCCTTCCGGTGTCGTCGGCCTTCCCAATATCACCGAAGCCTTTTTCGCTTTCAGATCCATGACGATGTTGAACAGAGTGCCAGAATGATTTCCTTCCTCCTCCGCCCGACAAATGGCATATGGATAATTCTTTTCATCCCTGAACAGCGCTTGAATCTCTGCCATTGTCGGCGACTGACCCAACTCATCACAGATCTCCTGGATGCGCTTGATCCTGAACTTGCTGTCTTCCAACCAAACCGTATCCGTAACGCCCAGGTGTGGCACAAGATAGTGATTCGAATGAAACACCTGACTCTTGCCATTCATCTCCAGAACCTGCAGGTCCTTGTAACTCCACTCCAGCCCCACGCTGCCATATGAATCTGCAATCAGCATGTGGCATGAGGATGCTATACCATGTTTCTGCAGGGCTTCAACGGCTTCCTTGCGAGAATTACTCTCTAGCACCAGGCGAAGACCCAGATGGCACGGCATCCGAGTTTTATCCATGCCTTTTGCTCTGATTGCATTGAGACAGACGCCCACGCCCGCAGAGTTACAGCCGATTTTACCAATCAGACCAGCCTCGGTGACCATTTTGATGGTGGGCTTGTTTGGCTGGTGTATAGTAAGGAGCAGCAAGTTTTGCTTTTGCTCTGTCATCCACTGGAAACCACCCAAGCCATCAGTTCTATTTTTGCCCTCATCACAGCAAAAGGTAATCGGGTTTTTGGGGATTTTTTACTCACATCCCAGTTTTGCGCCAAAAGACTCGAGGACCCGTGAGCCCAAGACAACGCAGTACACCCATCACTAAACAAGCCGAAATTAATCTCTGTGCGTACATTCAATGCGATGATTTCAGCGAGTGAGGTTTGCGACCCTTCTGCTATTCCTTGCATTTCTTCGAGATAGTCTGGCCAGTTTTCTCGGATTATGGGTAGAAAGTCCAGAGCGGTGGTTTGTACTGCATCCCAAGAGAGTTTTGTGGTGCGAAGGAAGAGGTTGGTGTAGAAGGTTATGCTGCCGTGGATTTGGGGGCGGGCGAGGGTGCCGTGGTGGTGTCCTATCTGTGTTTTGGGGTTAGGTTTTTGTTTTTGGTGCGTAGGGTGATAAGATGGGAGGAGGGGGCTTTACTTGGTATGGAGAGCCTTTGCAGGTGATTTCCAACATCTTTGTGTTTTCTGTGTTTTGTGTGTTTGCTTGGGATAGATTTGGTATACACTGGTGCGCAAGATGTTGTCTTGCTTAGATGATATGAGAATGTGGTGTCGGGCAAGGAATAAAGCCCGAGGATAAGAGTGGGGGTTGGCCGTACTTCCTAATTGGGATGCATGCTCTTTTGGACCCCTCATTGCAGTATCCGTAATTGCAGATATGAACTGATAGTACTGAGCCACTCGCAGTGTATATATACTTTCTACTATCAGTTTATTGAGCAGACCTGGTGATAAAATACTGTCTTGCATCTGAATAACGATATCATGGGCAAGAAGAGAGTGTTGGTCGGCTATGGCGGTAAGCATACCAACACCATATATCGAAGAAACACCACGATATTGACACACATCAGTCGACGTAGACGCCGTAGCAGGTTGGTAAGTGACTTCTCTTCTTTCTCTCAAGATCGTAAGATATCTGACCAGTGATCAAAGGATCAACACACAAGACGGCAGCGCACAAAATAGCACCAATGTCTCTCGAGGCATATTCGGAGCCACCGTCGGGCTGGACAGACTACTCAAATTATTCGACAAACACGACATAAAAGCAACTTTCTTGTCAGTTCTGATGGGCTTTTGTCCTGAGGAAGAAAACAATCATGGGCTGACTTTTGGTTCAAGTACACCGGCTCATACGATTGAATCGTTTCCCAAGCAAATGACCAAAGTCAAGGACGCCGGCCACGAGATGTACGTAACAAAAGCCACAAATCTACACGATTTGCTTGAAAAGAAAAGCGTACTGTGACACAAACACTCACAAACAAAACAGCGGTCTACACGGTTACACCCACGAACACATTTCCAAACTCTCGCTCCCACAGCAAAAAGACGTACTCCAGAAATCCATCGAGGTACTAACCAACTTCACTGGCAAAAAGCCACAAGGCTACACAGCGCCAGCATGGGATACCAGCAAACAACTCATCCCTTTGCTGGAAGAGCACGGTATTGTATACGATCATTCCTTCATGCATCATGATTTGCAACCATATTTAGCACCAGATTCAAGTCATGAGTGGATAGAGACGGATACCAAACAGCAAGCAGAGACTTGGATGGAGCCAATGACAAAGATTCGAGCCAGCAGCATTGTCGAGATTCCGGCGAATTGGCATGTGGATGATTGTAAGTGTTCCTTGCTGTCCGCCTTGCGTGGAAGAGCTTGGGGATTCCACGTTGACGGTGGTTTGTACAGGGCCGCCATTACAACCCATGCCGGGAAGAGCTGGTACGGTAAGTTTCAGCACATTTTCATCCCAATTACCTCTGTTGATGTAAAAGAGACTGACGGAAAAACCACATCACAGAATGGATTCGTCAGCACCCACGAGGTGGAGAGACTCTGGCTCGAGCAATTCGACTTTGCATATGAAGAATATGATAGCTTCATTTTTCCCATGTCGATCCATCCGCAAGTGAGTGGAAAGCCGCAGGTCATCAAGATGCACGAACGGTATGTTTTCTCTCGACTGATCGTCGAGTAAAGACATTAATGTGTGTTAGCATCATTGCCTACATTAACAAACATGAAGGAGTTGAATGGATGCCGTTCAATTGCATGGCAAAGGAATTTCTCGAAGGTCGAATTCAAGGTGTTGAAATTGAAGGTGGTGCGGAAGTGTGAGATGCAAGCAGCATCAAGAACATGATGAAGAATGATATTATTAGCATATTTCGTCAGTCGTTTTAGTCAGAATTACACTGCCAAATCGTCAAAGCAAGACCTTTGAAGCAACACCAAGCAACCAAGCCGCGTCTTTCCAGCCACCTTCCTCAGGTTCACCTTGCCGGTCTGCTCCGGCGACCGCTTGCTTGGGTCTAGGAGGGGATGGCGGTCGCACGGGTGTGTGCTTTACTCTCTCATGTATCGTCGGAGTTTCATCTTCTCCCTCGTTCTCAACATCTGTGGCCTCTCTATCCTCAGTAACATCAAACAGCGTCCACCCGACTAGACGATCAATGAGCGGACCAAACCCGAACGAAGCTTCCCTAGCCAATCTAGCAACCTCTTGCTCAGGATCTTCATCATCAGAATGGTCTGCCGGATCCACAAAGTCAGGCCTGATAGACCCCTCGGGCTCCACAGCAACACTGCCAAAGTAGTCCGAGACATCACGATGGAGTCGCGGCGAGTCCAAGTCAACTCTGCTGCCACGACGACTGTTGCGCGCACTGGCAGCGCGACTGCCAAATCTACTGCCCCATCTGCTGGTCGCACGCGGTGTCTCTGGGCTAAACTCGTCATCGGCAAAGTGGAGGCGTTGGAGGGAGACGGCGCTCCTGCTGGCCAGAGTGTCTTCCTCGTCGTCCGAGGCGTGCGTGAGTTGCAGCGATGTCGACGAGTGGCGCGAGGTCAACCACGACTGTCCCTTGGACTCGCGCAGCATGGACGTGGTAGCCAAGCCCGCTCGTGTAAACCAGTCGTTGTCGTGTTGTTTGTCGTGTGGCGGCTTTACGGCCAGAGAGGTAGAGTTGGGATGTAGTAGGGGGGTGCGCAGTTTGGGCAGCCCGGCACGAGTGGGTCGTTGGTGCAAGGCAGCCTCGCTCTTGGCCTTGGGCATGAGGTGGTCTCCTGCATCTGGACGCAGGGCACTGTGAGCAACACCCAGAGCTGTGATTCGCACGGCATCGTATTCGGTATCGTGGATGGACAGTTTGCGACTCAGGCCGGCGCCGCCCAGCTGTCGCCGACTCGCGCTGCGGCCGAGGATGCTGGGTGTCGTGGGTGCCGATTTGCCTTCGATGTACGAGGTATGTGGCCATGCAGATGACGAGACGCGACCGTCTACAGGGCTGATGTCTCGTGAAAGAGGGGCCAGTCTGAGGTCCGCGAGGTTGGTGTGCGACCGGCGCGACGTGCGCTTGCGATTGCCTGCTTGCGACTGTGAAGCCATGTCAGAAGCCTGAGTGAGCAGCCTTTGGTCCAACCATCGTCTACCCACCTCCATACGACGTCGAGAAAGCCTACTGTCTTGCCGATTCACACCGAGCTACATTGGCAAGTTTGGGCACCCTGAACGAAGTCTCCCCATCCTCTCCCCGCATCACATGTCAAATCTGGGGATACCATGTCGATCACGCTGGACTGCTCTCATATTTCGGCTATCTGCACTGATTACAATCTGATCTTGGCACCTATGCCCTCTCCCTGGTACCATATCCGCTCTTCCCACTTGCCTAATCGCACTCCCACCGTCGCTTTCGCCGCCATTTTGAGCGTGCCACCTAGTGCTCCTTTGACCTCGTCATATCCAATTGTCCCAAAGTCAACGGGCAAACGTGGCGAGGTCGAAGACCCTGGGGGTACGGCAAATGGGAGGTCATAGACAATGTGTCCGACGGCGTCTTCGTGGTGGTAAGCTGTCGCGTTGATATATGTGACATAGATCGTAGATGTCTTCAAGGGCGAGAGCAGTACAAAATTTGCTGTGCTTGTAATGAGATGCATCTGAGATTCGTGTTAGCCATGTTCGGCTTGCGGTGCTACTCCTGTGACTGACCGTAGCATCTTGAATGAAATGTTTCTCATCCTTGTCACCACCGCCTCTCAAATTCGGCGTCGGGAGATCGACCCCAAACTTGGACAACGCACGACCCAGTGATGGTTGTGCTGGGATGGTGCCCTCATGAGTACGCAGACTCAGCGTCGTGTTAAAGCCTGTCGGATGTCAATTACTTGTGGTACACTCAGTTCGATACACCAACCAGAGATATATTGAGATAGGAACTCGACACCAACCCGGTGGCCTTCTTCGCCACCTAATGTCCTAGGGTCCCATACGGCTGTGACGAGGATATTGGTGTTGACTCCGGGCACAACGCTTACATCCTTGGCTGTAGCGTGCCCAAGCAATGTGCCGTTGGTCAGAATGTTGATGTCGACAAAGGGCACTGTCGCGCTGTACTCAGTAGGATTGGTGAAATTCACCAACGCGGTGAGAGTCAAAGAAGTCTTGCCAGTGTCCAGTATTTGTAGGTTACCGATCTTTGGCGTGAATGAGCCGACACCGCCTCGTTTGATGGCTACAAGGGGCCGCATATTAGCTACATGATTCTCTTGACTGTTCGAACGACGCAGGAATCGATCACGAACGTTTGACAGGCACAGAGCCTTCGGCAGGAATCTTCCTGACAGCCAATTGACCGAGCGCAGTCTCCATCTCGACATCAACATCCGCTTTGATGCCCAACTCGACTCCCTTGCCGCCAAATAGCAGTGCGTTCAACACATCGGTAAAAACATCGTCGTCCGTAACGGTCAGGGGAGCCTTTTCGATTGCCGATTGCACTGCCAGAAGGGGACCCTCGTCCTTGGCCGAAGCGATTCGTGTCGAGTTTGCGTTTTGCCATTTACTCAGGTCGAGATACCCCAGTTTGGCGCCGTGGTAGAACACATCCGCATTTGCTCTAACACGACCGACACTAATGTTGAAGTTCATCTCCTCCGGGAGAGCAACCAGCGCCTTGATCACAGCAGAAATTCTGGGTTGGGCTTCCGGGCTGTTGGGCTCAGCAAATGGATCGGGCAATCCGAAGTGGACATCGGCCATAGTAAAGTTCCTGATGAGATGTCCAAAGGTGTGTCCGGGGAAAGGAACCGGAACCGTCACACCCGACATGAGATCTGTGATCCATCGAGGTGTATCCAGGGATGGAGAATCCGAGCCTCTGACATAAACAGTAGTGTCATTTCCATGAATGTAGCCGCCAAGCAAGTTGTCTAGAGGAGATTCGTGTGAGCCGGGACAGGCTTGGGTGAAAGCCTGGGGTAATCTTCTCACGAAACCAGAGACGCTGACGTTGAGATTTTCCTTCGGTCTGACAGAGAGACTCGGTGTCGTGGCATCGGCCAACTGAATAAGAGGTTGCGAGGGGCGGCAGTTGTCGACAAGGATTGCAAAGCCAAGAGGAGGAATTGTGAAACCCAAGGGATAGCCATTACCGAGTTCAACGGCGACGTCGGCCACCATGGCGCGCTGGAGGTCGGGTAATTCAACTTCGTGGAAATTGAGCTTGTGAATCTTGTACTCTGGCAAGGAAGGGATTTTGTCATTTCCAAAAGCCATGGCGCGGGACACGGTCTGTCTCCCAAGGTTGATGAGACCAGACTTGACAGGAACTGAAGCCTCGGCAGATACGCGCAACTCTTGTAGCTTTCCATCAATAAAGTCTTTGGCAAGACGTCTGATGGCGTCGGTGTTACCAGGAGACAATTCTGTCAGGAAGTCGATATGAGTAGTGTGACCATTACGAATATCGGCTACAATCGATGGTATCTCGGCGGTTCCAAGAAGCGCGTCCTTGTAGTCCGGAAGGGTGACCTGAACAGACGACTGACCGGTCTCAACCTTTCTGGCAATCCAGGTGCCAAAGCGACCAAAGCGGCGGACAGACTTATCCTTGACATTTTCGGCCCGCATAGAGAAGTCACCTTGTATCCTGGCAGTAACGCCTGTGGTAGTGAAAGAGTGTATGGATAAGCTTGTAGGCTCGAATGTGGCGGCTTTGACAGCGTACTCCTGGACCTTGGAAGGAGCCAGGAAGCCCAGGACCATGATAAGCACGGCGATAATGCAGAGAAGCAATAAAGCTAATAGACTGGACCATCTTGGTGAACTCTTGGACTGAGGTTGAAAGAGGTGTAGCAAGCGAGCGACGGCAGGCGACTGTGACTGAGACGTCGACCCGACGGAAGGCTCGGCTTGATCTTGTGCTTCAACACTGTGGTTGTTATTTGTGGCCAGCAAAGGTGTGGTCTCATCGTTGGCATTGCGAGGTGTAGATTGCTGCGACCGTGATGAACGGACGGAATGCGCCGATTGCGGCCGGGAGGACGATTGTGAGTTTGATTCTGGCATGGCTGAGTACGAGGGCGGAAGTTGATGATTGATTGTTGTTAGAGTCAGCGCTATGCGCCGGTGTATAAGAAGGGCTAACTATGTGCGCATCGCCTTCGCGGACGATAAGTAGGACGAAAGAGAGAGTCAAGAGGCAGACGAAGTGGAGAGAGACGCAATCGTGGAGTCGGTCGAAACGTCAAAGCAGGCGAGCCGAGGCGCCGATCCGCCATCTCCACATCGAGTCATAACTTGACTGTTATCGATAGCTATCCGCCCTACTTCTTCTCGGCCGTCGTCGGCGATGACTCCAAAATCTCCAAACTGTTATCGCAAACAACAATGACTATCCTACGAGCTGCCCACCGTGCCTGTAGCCTGCGCAAGGCTCTGGCGACGCCAATTCGCAGCTATGCTACCTCGCCAGCCCAACCAGCGACTTCTCCTTTTGCTCCTCGCCATCTTATGTCCATCTCCGACCTGACTTCCGCTGAATTGAGCACTCTTGTCCGCAATGCTGCCTCTCACAAGGCCGCTGTCAAATCTGGCCAAATTCCTGCATCACTCCAAGGTTCTCTATTTGGCAAGTGTGTTGCCTTGACCTTCAGCAAACGTTCTACTCGCACTCGTGTTTCTACCGAAGGTGCAGTTGCACTCATGGGCGGTCATCCCATGTTCCTGGGAAAGGAAGACATCCAACTTGGTGTCAATGAGTCATTGTATGACACTTCCGTCGTCATCTCATCCATGGTTTCGTGCATTGTCGCTCGTGTCAATGGTCACGACGATGTTGCCAATTTGGCCAAGCACTCGTCCGTTCCCGTCATCAATGCTTTGAGTGACTTGTATCACCCTCTGCAAACCATCGCCGACTTCTTGACTATTCACGAAGCCTTCCCGTCCTCTCAGACTGCCAACGTGCAAGGTTTGGGTCTCGAGGGCTTGAAGATTGCATGGGTTGGTGACGCAAACAATGTGCTTTTCGATCTGGCTATTGGTGCCATGAAGCTGGGTGTCGACATCGCCGTCGCTACTCCCAAAGGCTACGAAATTCCCGCTACTATGCGTCAGATCATCCAAGACGCTGCAAAGACGTCTCCCAAAGCTGGCTCGCTTATCGAGACGACCATTCCCGAAGAGGCTGTCAAAAACGCAGACATTCTTGTCACGGATACATGGATCTCGATGGGCCAGGAAGCAGAAAAGATTGCTCGTCTGAAGGCATTTGAAGGCTTCCAGATCACACCAGAGCTGGCTAAGCGCGGAGGTGCCAAAGAGGGTTGGCAATTCATGCACTGTCTACCCCGACACCCCGAGGAGGTCAGCGATGAAGTTTTCTACAGTCCCAAGAGTCTGGTATTCCAGGAAGCAGAGAACCGTCTGTGGGCCGCCATCTGTAAGTCAACCCACTTCTAAAAACATTCGAGACAATGCTAACGCGCAAGTAGCTGCATTGGAAAGCTTTGTCGTGAACAAGGGCAAAATTGTATAAAACATGGGAATCGTTTGATGAAAAGCAAGTCTGGAAAATTGATAGAAAGCAGATCTCGTATAGTCATACATGGGTCAAAAGCAAGGATGGTTGTGTAAGCTGCAAGAAATGTGTACATTGCTTTAACCAGGAGGCAGGGTGCTGGCATCAACAACATCTTCGGCCTCTTTCTCCATCTCCTCGCTGGGACCGTGAAGAGGCGATCTGGGTAGGGCCATGAGACCTGGCTGGGTGTAAGCATAATGATAATACTGGAGGAGAAGAGTAAGTTACCTGTTCTGGCACTTTCGAGAATACCGAAAGGCGCAATGAGCTTCATGAACGAGTCGATTCTGTGAGGCTTGGCCGAGACTTCGACAATGCAGTTGTTAGTTGAAATGTCGAGGACCTTGCCGCCGAATTGGTGGGTGAGATAGGTGATGGTCTCGAGATGCTTGTGTTTGTGTCTCAGAGCTTCACTGGCAGCGAGACGGCTGGGGTGGAAGTCTCGTCTCAGAGCTTCTTGATGGGCGCGGGCGTTGTTCTCAAGCTCTTCAGGAGTGAGGCCGGCAGCCTGGGCCTGAGCTTCGGCATCCGTCATCTCCCTGTGGTGGGCGAGGAGCTCCTCGAAGTACTCGGGACCGAGGATGCTAACCTTGGCCAAAAGCAGTTCGCGCTGGACAAGAGGAGCGGTCGTGTAATCGAGGACAGCCCAGACTGGCACCAAGTCCTCGAGCTGACGGCGGGCCTGTTCAATGACGCCGTCCTGACCTTGAAGCACAATGGTCATGCGCGAGAGGTCGGGGACCTCGGTGTTGCAGACAACCAGCGAGTCAATGTTGAAGCCACGAGCGGCGAGAATACCAGAAACGCGCGAGAGCACACCGGGCTCGTTCTGGACGAGACAGTTGAGGACATGGCGCTTGGGAGGAGCTTGGGAGGGAAGCGGGGTCTCGTAGAGGATGCTGGAAACGGCGGCGGCAGGCGAGACGTTGGCAGCAGAGGGAGCTTGAGGCAGGGGCGAGGTGCGGCGGTGCAGGGCCTTGTATGCGATGGCCGAGGTCGACGACGACGAGCTGCGGGAGGTTGACTGGGCGAAGCAGCGCTGGGCGGGAGCACGGCAGCGGGGAGCCAGCGAGTCGATCGACACGGCGGTCCAGATGCGTTTGGACGCCATTGTGAGGACGACGGACGTGACAGGCGTGATGCAGAACAAGATGCAAGACGGTGGTACGCAGCAGACAACAAAATCAAGAAGCTCGTCGACCGGCGACTTCGGCGGCGCCTCGAACGCCCGTGCGCGCAGCGGGATCGCGGAGTTACTAATTCTTGATCCGATGCTTTTATTGTAGAGACTCGCTGTCGCTGCCTCGATCAAACATTGCTACCCTGTCGCAAACCATCTTGCACACCTCCTCTCGCCATGTCCGACGAGCCTCGCAAACGATCGCGTTTCGACCAGACCGAGTCTGATGCGCGCCCTTCTCGCTTCGACCGTCGCTCGCGCTCGCCCAAGAACAGAACCTCGGAGCCTCGCCAACGTACTCGAAGTCCCGTCTCTGGCACAAACAGCCCTGCTCCAAGAGATCCTGCTGCAGCTGCCGCCGCTGCTGCTGCCAAGATCAATGCCCAGATTCAGGCTCGCAAGGGCATTCAGCATGTCGACGTCCCCCCAATCCGCTCCGTACGCCGCACCAACACTTCTCCCTACATCCATCGTGCCCCAGCGCTGACTCGTCATGCGCAGACCGAAAGCCCTTCCGCTGCTGGAACACAGTCTCCCGCCGCCGGCGGCTTGAATGCTGACATCTACACTCAAGATGGTGATTTCATTCGCGACATTGAGGTCAACGATCTACGCAATCGCTACACCCTGACCAAGGGCTCTACTCAGAAAATGGTAAATCTTCACCGTTGCGCCCCGCTGATGTTGCAGCTGCTCCCTCTTCCTGCCCCTCCTCCAAAGGTCGCTCGTTTTGGTCATGACCATTTGATACTTCAGATTGCTCACTTCTAGCCCAACAGCCTCTCGGCACCCCCGTTTTGCAAATGCTGACCTCGAGTGTGTGACATCTAGATCAAAGAAAAGACTGGCGCCGGTATGCACCACCCCTACACACTGACGATTTGTACACGAGGCTTATTTGTCCCAAAGATGTTACCACTAGAGGAAGCTATTACCCCGACAAGGCCATGGCAACCGCTGCCGTAAGTTTCCAGAAACACATGATATCTGCTTCATCTGGCTGACCAATTCAAGAACCCCCCTCTCTACCTCCATGTTACCAGCACAACTAGGGACGGCCTCGAGAAGGCTGTCGCCGAAATTGACGAGCTAATGAAGCAGGATCTACCCAACCTCGTAGACGAGAGACGCTTCCGTCGTAGAGAGCCAGAGCAGGTCGAGAGAGATTCTATGGGTCGTGTAAGTTGCTGTCTAGGCTCAGTCCTCTCTGCTTGTCTTAACATGTTTCACAGCGCAAATGGCCCGAGGAGAAGATCCCTGTAGACCTTGAGCCGATTCCTGGCTTCAATCTCCGTGCTCAAGTCGTAGGCCAAGGCGGTTCCTATGTCAAACACATCCAGCAGGAAACTCGATGCCGTGTCCAAATCAAGGGTCGTGGATCTGGTTTCATGGAACACGACACCGGACACGAGAGTGACGAGTCCATGTACCTGCACGTTGCGTAAGTCTCGATGTACTAACAGTGTCAGGTGCAAACACTGACTTATTATAGTGGCCCTGACCCCAACGAGGTCTTGCGTGCCAAAGAACTCTGTCTCGATCTCTTGGCCAACGTCCGCACTCAGTACGAGCAGTTCAAGGAGCGTGGTCCCCGTGGTGGCAGAGGCGGAGGCGGTGGTGGCGACGATTATGGCGATCGTGGACACCGTGGTGGCTATGGAGACCGCGATCGCAACAGCAGCTATGGCGGTGGATACGGAGGCGGAAGAGATGGTGGCAGAGACGGCGGCTACGGTGGAGGTTATGGAGGTGGTTATGGTGCTGCTTCGCCTTCTGCCGCTCATACCGGAGCCGCCGCTACAGCCATGAGCCCCGGCGCCGCGGGCACACCTGACTACTCCCAGGCCTATGCGCAGTACTACCAACAGAATGGACAGGATCCATATGCCGCATACGGAGGCTACGAAGCCTACACAAGAATGTACTGGCAGTACTATCAGCAGCAGCAAGGCGGTGTACCTGGCGCAGAACAGACTCCTGGTTACGATACTTCCGCCGCGCCTCCACCTCCTTCTTCCGAAGCACCACCGCCGCCCCCTGGCGATGACCAAGCTCCGCCGCCCCCTCCCGGAGGCAGCGGTGGTTACAACTCTGTGAGTTCTGCATTCTGAATCGATTCCTGAACATTAGACTGACTTCTCGCAGGTTCCACCACCTCCTGGAATGTGATGATCGAGGCGATCGAATTCTTACTAGCCAGTCACGCTCACTAGAGGAGCTTGGGTCATGAAGTATGGGGCAGATCGTACCACCAGGTCTCAAGCGAGCCTCCACGGCTCAACGACTGTTGTCCAAATCAACAGTGATGTACTTCTAATTACGTTACATCTAGCGAAAAAGTGTTCTGCCGGCTTCCAACTTCCCTACACGCGAAACCCCATCATCATCTCCCGATGGATTTCTCTCGTATAGTGACATGGTAATCCTGCAAGCCAACCTACAAACAATACTCGGTACTTTTTAAGCATGAATGTGACTCTGAGAATACTTCGGACAACGTTTCTCTCTACGATGATCGCTCGTCTCTAAGGAATATCGTGCCTTTCTATAGCTACAGCGTGACATTAGTCTTTGACACACGGGGAGGAAGTGTTTCTCCGCACTCACCCCGCGCTGAGTGGGTACAGATGGTGGGTGAATATATTGCATTTTCCTGCATCTCCAGCCGCCACCGAGGGCTATCACAGAGCCCGTGCGCTCGATAAATATCGGGCTGCACACCACTCGCGATTGTGCGGAGATGAGTTGACTGTCTGGATATGGCGAGGGGCATCTCAAGTCGCTACGTTGGCGAAGCAAATGCGCTTGAAGCGAATGTTGACAGCCATTTCTACATGCGAGGTAGGTTGCGAGATGTGGAGAATCGCCAGTTCACCTGGTGTACATTTGTACATGTCACGGGCAGGACTGACCTCCCTGATGTGGAGCAGCTCTCTCTAGCCCGTTGGAGTATACACAAGCCATTGCAATGTGATCGAGGGCACAGATATACTGACTTGGCAGGGTAGACTTTCAAAAGCCACACATTCTTTCAAGGATGACAGAGTGGCTCTACAAAGCAAAGCATCATGGCTCTCTGCAAGCCATACACTTGTAATTTCCCAACAACATGTACACAAGATCGAAGTCTTACCATATGCCAGGATGAGGCTTTGCAATGGATGAGTTGAGACGATAAGGATCGACAAAAGGGAGAGGAAGACAGAAGGAAAAAAAGGCCAACCAAAACTTCAACCGCAGCTTGCAATATGCAGCAGCGGTACCTTACGACGCTGTTGCATTATTGATGCGCGTTAAGGTACGGCCCTCTTGTCCACAGCCACAAGCGAGAAGCCAATGAACGCAGAGGCGTGTGGGTGTTGGGCTGCCGCCAAAGCCAAATGCCATGATTGAGATCCGTCTCTGCTCGTTGAGAACAGAAGGACAGGAGCCCAAGTTTGAGCCGAGGATCACCAGATGGTAGCCTTGGAGCGACACACGGCATGAACTCAACGGTACCTGGCAGATGGTACCGAGACGAATGCAATGCGAGATTGTGTGCTGCTTAGCAGCAGGCAAGCGCGAAGAAGGAGCGCTGCAGATTCGGAAAGAGCAAGCGCGTGCTTGCTTGGCATGAGCAACTAGAGGGTTCAACTACGCGCAAACAGGATCGAGGGACGAGCGGAGGGAACGACATCTGAGACGAAGACAGGATCGCCGCGCCCGGGACTATAGGAACATGTCTTGTGGGTGGAACGGTGCTCAGATTAGGGCGCATGGGCTCTCGGGGCTTGTCGAAGGTAGGTTGGCGATTGGGCTGTAGAGGAGGCCAGCGCGGAGCTCAACGGCCGAAAGCGACTTGCGTTCGGACCACTTTCCATCGTCATTTTGGGCAGGCGCGCCCACCACCAACTGCCCTCCCGCATGCCTTCTTGAATTCTGCGAACTTTTGTTGCCATGGCCTGATGCACCAGCACGCGATCACTTGAGAGCTCCTGTCCCGTCGTCGAGTCTGCGCATACATCGCATCGCTATATGCTTCTCCGCAGCAAAATCTCGCATGAGCACCTTCCTGGCTCTCACGACTGACTTCGACATGATCCGCCCTCGCCAGTTGTAGCATTCCCAGTCTTCAGCGACTTCTCCGACAACTTTGGCCCAGCAAGCGCGCAGTATTGGCTCGCTCATCGCTCTCCGTCTGCCACGTCGGCCGTAGACATCCAGTCGCTGGCCAAGCGCGTGCGATACAAGGTCATGGATCAGAACACGCCGAGCCCGAACAATCAGGAAGACTCGGATAAGACACCCCGTTCTGAACTCCCCTCCCTCGCCGTCACCCCTTCGTCTGCTTGTGACAATGCCCGGCGCACTTCTGAGGACGATTACTTTGCTCTGAAGCCTGCTTCGAACCGCAACTCGCTTCTCTCCCCCACGGTTACCGCTACCCCTCCTAGCCTCCGCCGAACAATCACCTATCCAGATACCCCCGACAGGCCTGCTGTCACGAGAGACCTTTCCCATGCCTCGGTTGCTAGCGTTGAAAGTAATCTGAGCACCGTCACTGTCAAGGCTTCTGATTCTGGTCACGAGTCGTCCAGCACGGCAACCTCTCCTCTCTACACACGGCCTAAATACCCTAATCAAGCCTTCTCTGCCCTGCAGCAACAGCGATACCCACCACCTCATCTCCCTCCAACTCTGCGCACCAAAACCCATCATCCCGCCCAGCCAGGAGACTTCCGTCAAGCGATAAACGCTTTGCACAAAACCGGTGCTAGAACTGCCGACAACACTCCAGCTGTGACACCAGGCTTATTCACACCTAGTGTGCCTCCAGAGCAATCGAACCTGGGCCCTGATGAACATGGATTCTACGCGAGCCCATTTCTCCATTTTACTCACCGCCAAGCACCGAAAGAGACTCATATTGCCGATGTTGATATTGATCCTATATCCGGAAGAAAATTGATCAACAATTACGAGATTATTGACGAACTCGGCAGAGGCACACACGGCAAGGTCAAACTCGGTCGCAATCTTGCCACAAACGAGTATGTTGCCATCAAGATTGTGGAGCGCTACTCCAAGAAGCGTCGACTCGGTAAATTGGGCAACGCCGAAGATAAAGTCAAGAAAGAGGTCGCCATCCTGAAGAAGGCTCGACACCCAAACATCGTCGCTCTACTGGAAGTTATTGACGATCCCGCGCGCAAGAAGGTCTATATCGTGTTAGAACGCGTCGAGCTAGGAGAAATCGTATGGCGTGCGAGCGCTCCCAAGGAGATTGCTTTGGTGGAGAACCGTCGCTACATCAGAGAATCGCACGGTGTCTTTGACGACGATGAAGCAGAAGCCGAGGATCGTGCCATCCTCGACGAGGCCAAAACACGGCGTCTCAAACAGCAGAGACGTACTTTGAGAAAGCTACGCCGACAGAGAATGGCTGGAAGTACTGGACCGGGAGCATGGAGTTTCGAATTCGGTGGTGACACCGACGAAGATGATTCGGATGCAGACCATGCGTCAAGGGTTTCGACATCGACAACCGAGAAGAGCGCGGACCAAGTAGGAGCTGACAGCCGTCAGCTATCAGCCGTACTCGCACAGTTCTCCATTGGTGAGAGCGAAGGAGCTGATCCCGGCACCCCCGTCAATCCTGTCGATCCTCAGGCGTTCTGGCAAGAAGTCAGCCCAGTCAAGCTTCTGGAAGGGACCATGTACGGTTCCTACGAAGAAGAAGAGGTAGATGAAGAAGCAGATCGTGCGCCAAGTTTGGCGAGTAGTGTGCGTTCTTTCGCTGCTCAAGACCTTCGTCATCCAGAGGAACGCAAGTTCTGGGATGCTTCAGGCGCCCAAATTCTTGACCACGACCTTCATCCCGATCTGCAATTCGTACCTTGCATGTCTATGAATGCTGCCCGAGTAGCTTTCAGAGACACCGTCCTAGGACTACAGTATCTCCACTACCAGGGCATCATTCATAGGGACATCAAGCCTCCCAACCTCTTGCAAACAGCCGACCATCGGACAAAAATCTCGGACTTTGGCGTTTCATATCTTGGTCGTCCAATCAATGATGATCAAGTCCCTGAGAATCTTTCAGAATCCGACATGCAAGACTTTGATGAGGCCAAAGAGCTCGCAAAGACTGTGGGTACTGCAGCTTTCTATGCACCTGAGCTATGTTACACTGATGGGGGTGGTGAAACTCCTCCAGTGGGACCTGCTATTGATGTTTGGGCTCTTGGTATCACTCTATTCTGTATGCTCTTCGGCCGCACGCCATTTGTTGACAACGAGTTCGTCGTCATGCGGCGCATCGCTGATGAAGAGATCTACGTGCCCAGGAGACGTCTGCGGCCAGTTGACCCACGACCCAAATCTCGTCCGTCTTCTCACGGTCGCTACTTTCCACCTGCCGCCTCGGGCAAGAGGTCAGAATACGATCTGGCATACGAAGAACTGGACGATTTACTCCTCGACTTGTTCCGTAAGCTACTCCAAAAGGACCCTGCGAAACGCATCACCCTCGAAGAAGTTCGACATCATCCGTGGGTGGTTCAAGACATCTCAAACAAAGGTCTTTGGCTTGATGAGACAGATCCTTCGAGACAATCACACGGCAAGAAAATTCAGGTCTCTAAGGAAGAACTACAAGACGCTGTCGTTCCTGTCAAGTTGGTCGAAAGGATTCGATCGGGAGTAAAGAAGACCATAGGGGGCTTAATGAGCGGTCTGGGTCGCGCAAGTTCGACTCGAACAAGAACACCCTCGATGTCGGGATCACACCCTCTATCGGCGAGCTCTTCGAGCAGTGCAATCAGCCAGGAGGGACGCAGGAATAGCTTACGAGGGGACGAGAGTATCTTCTCTGCTCTGAAAGCATCTCGTGAGACCGAACACCCTCTAGCGCAAAGTGTTACTGTTAGCCCGGAGCAAGGCCCGAATCGCGACGCCTACTTTTCGAGTCTTAGTACGCCGACCGGAGCCACCGACTACCCAAGCCAAGGCGACAGATCGAGATCTATCATGTCTACCACCACCTCTGTGCGAACCATCAAGCCATCCGACACACTTCTTCCACAGATCACTCCCGAGTCGCCACCGACGTCTCCTGGGCTAGCTTCTTCGTCATTTGATACCGTCACCAATATTGGTGGTCTTCTGAGCGGTGCTGGCCGTCGCATATTGAAGAGCGTAAGAGATCGCAGTACTGCAGGTCGGAGTACAGATGGACTAGAGAGATCGGCTAGTAGAGCACCTTCCGAATCGAGTGATGCGCACGCAGATCCAAGTGTCGCTGTTAGTAACACACAAGCGTCAGGCCACTTGGATCTTCCGGAGGTGCTCAAAAACATAGTGAGCAGTGCTTCGAGTCCAATAGTCTCAAGGTCGCAATCAAGAGCAGCACCGGAACGTCGAGACACGGCAATTCGACCAAGTACAACGCTCTCTCGGCAAGTGTCTACCTCATCTTTCGAGGCGCGCCGACGTTTGGAGCTTGATTCGGCATGGGACCCCAACAATCCAGATCGACTTCCAAACGAATCGACTGGAGATGATTTCCGCAGAGCCGAAGACGAATGGCTTCGACGCAGCACACGAGAGTCTACGGCCGAAACAAGCATACACCCTAGTCGAGCGACAACAGAGATTCCTGAGACCTGCCCGCCCAGTCCAGATGATGAGTTAGATTTCTATAACGACAAGGACAACGGTGATGAAGACGATGACGAGGATGATGATGACGATGATGAAGACGAGTTAGTAATGGGAGGATCCCGATCCGACCCACGCCGACGCAGTGCGTACATACACGAGTCCCACCCCACCAGTCCAACAAGCCATGTTTCGGGCGCACAACCTCTCATGACGCCGAGCTCTTCAGAAGATCGATTTCCTCCAAACACACCAATGTCATGCTCCAATCCCTCAATACCCTCTTTGACAACCATCGACTCGGAGGCACCGCAAGAAAAAGCAGAGCAAGGCGAGCCTCTAGGTCCTGACGAGACATCGTTCGCGCCCTGTCGTGTGCTTGAGGATGACGGATACTCGGGCGACAATGCCATTGAGAGCGATGAGTCCGACTACGAAGACTCGTCTGACGACGACGGCGGTCTGCAGATGGTACGGAGACGCTCTGCGCCTTTGACACCAAGTGGAGGTCGAGGACTTGGAGTCAGCAGCACATCATCCTACCCACACAACACCCGACGGGGAACTGGATCATCAGCCTTTTCTAAAAAGTCGTCAAGGAGTGGCAGCAACAACACCATGAAAAAGATACGCAGTCATGATGAGAGCGACTAAATTCTGCTGTGGCACTAGATCTGATTCCTTGAGAAGTACTGTTATTATTAATTTCCTTTGCAAGCGATGGCGTCGATAGAGGAGTTTTCGGGTTGAGGCGCTGGGCCTGCGATTACCAGTTTTTCATGTTTACAACGACGCATTGGATGAGGGAATCTTTTGTCATTACGTTATAGTTATGCACATGGCGAGGAGGGCCACAGTCAGCAGTTTATGGCGGCCGAACAGAAAGAGAAGCCAGTCGGGAAGATAAATTTCTGGCCGCCAATCCCGACATGATTTCATCGAACAAATAGAGCAACCATAGATCGGGCGGAATGCAGGCTGAAGAGAGCCAAATTTACGAACGAAGAAGGATGAAGAAAGAAATGCAATATGTGGTATCTTATCATAACATGTCATCGTCTTGGTCATCGATTGAGCTCGCAGCATAGCCATTCTCGGCATCTTCGGCGTCTCTTTCCTTTCGCGTCTGTTCTCTCGAGGCACCAATCTTTCTGTGATGCATGTCAGCAGATGCGTGGGGACACCGGAGTAGGGATTTGGGTACCTCAGGCCGTCAACGACACCAGCGATGAAGGATCTCGATTCGGCAATCTCGAGAGCTCCTACACCGTTCATTTGCACGCCAGCACCAGCATCCAGCACCCTCGTGCCTTTTCTAAGCTTGGCCATGCGCACCTCTTTGAGGTCGCGTAGCAGACGTCTGACGGTGTCGGGTTCCGCAAAGTCGTCAGACGCATGTGACAGAAGCATGTGGCTCAGCTCCAGCCAGTGGTAGGGTAGAGCATCGGGTGCAGCGTCCGAGGTACTCGAGGGCAAGAAAGGAGCCGACACTTCCAAAGCAGACTGATCGAGGTATTGGTCAGAGGGGAGAGTCTTTGCTGCAGGGAGCGGAGGCGGTGGAGAGAAGAGGTCTTCGTTGTCGACCTCGATGTCGAGGATGGCGGAAAGAGCTTCGGGGTTGAGCCAGGGCGGAGGCAGGATGTTTGCGCGGCGCTGGCGTTTGAGTAGCAAGGCGAGCCATAGAGGTAGTGGCGTGGGAAAGGGTGGTGTGAGGGCTTTGGTAGGGCCCTGCTTTGGGTGTCAGTCGATGTGATGAACGTCTTGTAGCAGAGGACCAATTTACTCCGAGCAGCTCGAGCGACTCGAGGCGCTGGCGAGGTATCACCGTCACCATCTCCATCTCACACAGGAAGGCCACCTCGGCCGGCGTCAGGCCTGGCTTCAGCGGTAACGCCATGTCCAATGCATGTATACCACCAAAACTACTCCTTACCCCTCCAATAATTGACACCCCCGCCAGACGTGTTCTAACGCGTTTCTCGCGCTTTGATTCTGATGGTCCGAGCGCCTTCAATTACATGTCTTGGCACTTGCTGCCATCTCTCACTCGACTCTTTTTATGATTCAGATGGGATATCAAACTTTGGAAAAGCCCTTGAATTCGACCGCCCCTACAACAGAGCACTCTCGCTTCAACACATTTAATTAGTGTATCGCCTGGCAATCTCGAAGTCGGAAAAGGATCTCCCCAAACATCTGAGTCATTCGACTCATTCCACCAAGCAAATTCTCTCGCGACGACGACCTGGTGAACAGTCAACATGTCAACCACCATGGCCGCTACCCCTGGCTTGTCCTCTTTTCTGAAATCTCTCAAACACGCCGATGTCGAGACTTCGATTGAACATTTCATCTCGTATGTTTCTAGACATCAATATATCGCAAGGAACATTCCATCTGACAATATCAAAGTCTTTTGAAGAGGCGCCAGATCAGAAACTCCAGGCCGTGTGCCATCGCAACCACTCAGTTGCTGCTCCGTATTGTTGCTGCTTCGAAAACCAGGGATGCCGCCTCTCTGATTGAGCGTGTGCGCAAGGTTGGTCAGCGCTTGATCGCCGCCCAGCCTCGCGAGATGGCTGTCGGCAACATCGTGCGCCGTGTTCTCGGTCTGATTAGAGAAGTCGAGGAGACGGGTCTGGACGCTGGTGCTTTTAGCGAGGCCGACCAAAGCGACGAGCCTCACCAGAATCACAACAACTCATTGCACAGGCCAGTCTCAAACTCTCACATGTCGGCCTTTAGCCCGCTAAATCATGGCTCTGCTGCATCATCTGAAGTAAATCCGAGGCAGGAGGGTCTCTCATCGGCCGACTTCAACGACAGCATGGGAGCTCACAGACCCCCGCTTCTTACTTCTCACACGTCCTATGCCACTGGCCCTCAAGTCACTTCGCTATTCGGCCTTCTCTCACATCCAGACGAGCCCTCTCCAGCAGTAACCCCGCCAGCAGGCGCCCAGTCCCCAGTCTCCAAGAGCGGGCTCCGCTTGGGCAGCATCCCCGAGGCAGGACAGGCCAAAATGGACGTCAAGGCCGAAGTCATCGACGGGATTAAGGAGCTCGTCGACGAACTCGAAATCGTCGACGACCAGATCGCCGCGTCCGCGCTCGAGCACATCCACGCCAACGAAATCATCCTCACCCACACTTCCTCACAGACGGTCCAGAAATTCCTCATTGCCGCGGCTCGCAAGCGCAAGTTTACTGTTATTCACGCCGAAGCTTATCCTAATGATCATGTGGATACACATGCCACCATCTTGACCGGCGGCAAAAAGGGCGACGACGATGACGAGGAAGCCGATGAGCGATGGAAGCCGCTCATCTCCATGGGCATCCAGGTCATCATGATCCCGGACTCTGCCGTGTTTGCCCTCATGTCGCGCGTCAACAAGGTCATTCTCGCTCCACACACTGTTCTTGCTAATGGCGGCTTGATCGCAGCCACCGGCGCTCTCACCATCGCGCAAGCCGCAAAGGTGCATCAGACTCCTGTCGTGGTGGTCAGTGGCGTGTACAAGCTCAGCCCCGTGTATCCCTTTGACATGGAGGAGTTGGTCGAGTACGGTGACCCGGGCAAGGTCATTGATTTCCAGCAAGGCGATCTGGTCGAGAATGTTGATGTCAATAACCCCATCTACGATTACGTGGGTGCTGATCTTGTGGACTTGTACATCACCAACCTGTAAGTGCACTATCTTCTTTGTTGCTGAGTTGTTCTCTTTGCTAACTATTTTACAGTGGAGGTCACGCGCCCAGCTATCTGTACAGGATTGTCGCAGACCACTATCGCGTAGATGACATCAACCTCTCGTGAGGAAAATGTCTAGTTAGGACGACATGAATAATTGAAAAAGCATTTCCCATTGTACTTTGTCAACTGTCATTCCCTGTCGAGTCTAAAGTATGCTTGACCTTATACACTTTCATCCAAACACCACACCACAACATCTCCCTGACGCCTCCCATCATCATGCCAGTGCGTGTTGAAGCCCTTCCAGCACTGTTTATATGCAGTCTCGGCCAAAAACTCAGTCATAGTAGGTTCCAATTGTTCAAAAAAGACCAGATACTCCGGCCACTGTGCTTTATCCCGATGAATGTCAACAGCAGCACTCGACTGTCTTTTCTCCAAAGCTTCTAAATCTACCATATGCTCGCGCATCCAGAAGACTGGATCTGCGTAGAATTGGTCTGCTTCGTCCATGTATGAAGCTCGCGCTTCGATGGGGATGTCGAGCGGGGGTTCGCATGTCAGTGCTCGTGCGTCAATGCCAGAGTGAATTAGATGGCTTCTCCATGGCGTGCTGTGGCAGGGCATCATAAACATGACTGTAGTGTTTGAGGATGCATTGAGTTCATGTTGATGCCGGAGATGGTGCAATACATCAATTACACCTCGCTGATGGACTTGACTGATGTAGAATGCCAGTGTAATATTGACTGCAACGAAGAGGAACAAAAGTGTCTTCTTTATAGCGGATCTTGGTAACAACAGTGGTGAGAAGAAGTGCGAAAAGGGACCTGCTGCCAGCACTAGAAGTCCAGGTAGAAGAGGATAGATGAATCTGACTTCCTTGTGCGCGATCAAGCTCATGACCGTCACGAAAACAAAAGTCGAGATTGCCAAAGGCCGAATGACTTTCTGACTGTCTGAATTGTATCTCGTGCTGTTGGTGAAAGCAGACCAGCAGCCCCATGCAGCAAACGGCAGTGTCGTGGTCAAGATCAATGGGAGTCCTTCAGTCAAGTAGTAGTCGGGTCGATTCCTGCCGTAGAAGACCGCGAGAGATTGCACGACGTTGAAATGGATGAAGCGAAGTGGTGGAAATGTCCAGTCGCCATAGTAAAGACGATCCGACGCGAGCGAAATAGCAACTATAGAGACCCTGTGGCCCTCTGTTAGTAAATCCAAACAGGAAAAAGTATTTAGACGTACCCTGAGATCACAGCCTCGCGACACTCCACGGCTAGAGTCCAGAGCGCCCGGGTCAGGTTAATGTCTTTGCCTGGTGCTGCTGTATATACAGCCATGACAATCCAGATGATTGCATTTGTCGGTCTCAGCACCGTAGCAAAAGCAGCCAATGCCAGAGCCATTCGGAGACTACGCTTGCATTAGTTGTTGATTTTGCACTCTTCTTTGGAGCCTTACCTTGTAGCATTGGAACCAGGTTGTTTTGGGTCGTTGCGCAAAGGCCAGAGCCATAGAGCAATGGTAGTCAATGTGGTTTCCAAAGAGTTCGAAAGCGTCCTTGTCGAGCAAAACCATTGCCATGGGCTGACAACACTCAAGAAGAGCTAAGACACGGTTGTTCAGCTTCATGCTCATTATGCAGCGAAGAATGTCATTACTTACAGCAGCAGAAGAAGCTCTCGAGCCTTGGCCGTACGCTCTTGCCGCCAGCTTCCAAATGAAGTAATCAGTGGTTGCTGCGAAACACGCTTGAATTAGTTTCGGGGTTGCTAGCAGCAGCTCAGCTCGAGTTGCTGCTTCCAGATGTAGAGAATTAGCGATTAGTGCGGTCACGCGATAGACTGCTGCAAACAGGAAAGGATGTAGCGAAGACCTGAGACGCTCTCGCCATTCCTGGATGATATCGTTAACTTTTTTTACGCAGATTTGTTATCGAGTGCATCTGACCCAAGTTATCCATGCACCACTAGAAGGTCCAAAAGCTATGTCCCAGGCTGGTTCCAGAGATTGAAAATATTCGTCCGGTTGGAAAAATGTGCGGACCAGAAGAGCATTGCAGATGCGAAAAGCTATCAATAAGTAAAAAATATTAACTCCAGTAGTTTCCGCTTGTTGCTTCCGATTTGGTGGCATTTTGGGTTAATAGTCCTCGAGGTCAGAAAAGGGGAAGCTGCAATGTGTTCAACCCTGCACAAGATGTTGTGCAAAGGTTCTATTGCTCAAATCTTTCTGGCGAGACCATAAGTGTCAACTCGGAAATATCGAGGAAATTTGTCTTTTGGTTGACTTGAACCAAAGGAAGAGTTGCACGTTGTCGCGTCTGGCCATGTGGACACGAATTCGTGTTCGACTTCGCATTGCATAGGGAATTGCAAATATTGCACGGCCTCGACGACCAGACGAACAATTGAGACCACTGATTTTAATTCTGATATTGATACTCATACTCGTACATACTTTGCACTGTGGGCTACTTGTCTCGGTTCGTGTGTATAAGAATATCCAAACCCTCCGGAGAGTGACTGCCAAAGGACGAGTTTAGCCGACGTCATCACTCTCGTCGGCTAGTGACATTTTTTAATCCAGACGACTTGTTGACCAACACGACCCGCTCGCATGCAGTGTTTGAGAACGACCAGGATCCCCATAACCATCAGCAGAGCCTTCACTATCCCAAGACTCTACAAACACGGGATCACCGCCATGTCGACGACAGCAGGAAACGACCCGCTCACAGCAGGCCTCAGTGCCGTACCCGTACAACACGAAGACAAGAGTCAAGTGTCTCTCAGATTCGCCGATGTTGGTTCGCAGGCGCAAGCATTCGACTTTGTGCGACGGATGCTGAGTGGCTGCAGATTGGAATCAACCTGAGTGATCCCATATTCCGAGGCGTCTATCACGGCAAGAAGGCACACGACGATGACCTACCACAAATTGTCCAACGCGCTCTGGGGGCTGGCTGTCGGAAGCTCATGGTCACGGGCTCCGACCTTGAAGAGTCTCAGAAAGCCATTGATTTGGCTGAGCAATATCGTGCGCCGATACCAATGTTTGTTGCAGGTAGACCAATGCTTACCTATCAACAGCTGGTCTTTGCTACGCTACCGTGGGAGTCCACCCGTGTTCCGCCATGACTTTTGACAAGTACGAGCACGGCCCCGATGCATTACTATCTGCTCTCCGCGACCTCGCCCTCAAGACCAAGGCAGCTGGCACCGCAGCGGCGTACGGCGAATTTGGTCTGGACTACGACCGACTACACTACGCCGACAAGGACACCCAGATCAAGTATTTCCGCAAGCAACTTGACATTGCCGTCGAGGTACAGCTTCCCTTGTTCCTGCACTCGCGTGCAGCAGCAGAAGACTTTGAAGCAATTCTGAAAGAAAGATTGGACGAGCTGCCGAAAAGAGGGTGCGTACACAGTTTCACAGGAACATTGGACGAGATGAAGAACATTGTCGACATGGGCTTTGACGTCGGCATCAACGGGTGCAGTTTGAAGACAGAAGAGAACGTCCAGGTGGTCAAGGAAGTCCCACTGGAACGACTGCAAATCGAGACTGATGGCCCTTGGTGCGAGATGCGACCTTCGCATGCTTCAGCCAAGTACCTCAAGGACGCACCTCAGCTGCCCAAAGCTGTCAAGAAAGAGAAATGGACTGTCGACAACATGGTCAAGGGCAGGAACGAGCCATGCACCATCCCCAACGTGGCTTATGCTATCGCCAACATCAAGGGCATCTCGGTCGAGGAGGTGTGCGAAGCTGCATGGAACAACTCGATCAAGATGTTTGGACTTGGTGAGAAGTAGATTCTGGATAAACATGCCATTAGATCCCCAAAAGGAAAAATGCACTTACTCAAGAGCCGAACTACACACCCAAGAGCCGACCACATCCAAGACGATCATCAGAAACAAAGAAAGTGAAAAAGACTAACACCCTTCACAAAGTGAACAGACCTCACTATATAACCCAGCCAAACTGGCCCCTCTATCACCAAGACGGACTTGCAACACGCGGTTCGGTGGTCGAGTGGCTCACACCACGCCAAGGACCAATTACCAGCCGACTCTGGTGATTCTTGAAGAAGCAAACTGCCCGAGATAGTCAGATTGGAGTCTCCCCAGACAACGCTGCCTCGTCATCGATGAAGGAAAGTCTCGCTCGCCCTCGCAAGGGGCGAGTCTTTTGCTTGTATACGACTTTTTGTTTTTTTGGTATGGCTCTAATAGGACCGTGGTGTTGTGATGGGAGGGGTGATTGCGAGATGTATGGTTGTTGTATCGGGGGAGATTCTGGTTTGCAAATGGTTGGAATAGGGGTGTGGGATCGAGTTGCTTGGTGAGGGAATCTTTTTGCACTTTTTGAGTGGTTTCACAGGCTTACTGCTGTCGACGACGAGTATGTTACATTTCAACGACATCAGTCACGGTTTACTGTTCTCTGTTTCTTCTCTTAGACTAAGAGTTACTGCCCAAGAGTCATGATAGAAGGTAGTTTTCGTGAGATGCACATCCAAGATCTCCGTCGGGAGTTAGCTAGAGAAATCATCTCGCTAATCGCTTTGTCTCGCTTGGATATCGTGACAGCTGCTTACATAGATCTTACATCGATCAATCTACAGTCACAACCTTGCGATCGACCTCTCCCACCGTGACTGAGTGCTTCATCATAAGCTATCGAAATGCACAATTTCCTTGCAATGCAGGTGCCCCAAGATGCCTCACCAGAGCCTCGTCCCCGTGGCGAAATGTCATCACGCAAAGATCTGCTCCATATAAATCCATCTCGGAAGTATATGCCGGTGAAATCGAACATCTCGGAGGCTTTGACCCGAGAACATCAAGGAGGGGCAGTCGGCTTTCTCTGCGAATCATCAATACCCGACGACATCGGCAAAGTCTCTCCAAAAACACACATATACCTCTGAATATAAACGTAGTCATCGACTCTCTGTACCTTTTGTAACGCCATTACTTAAGTTTTTTCTCTTTTAACTCCAAAACCATCATGTCTGCAAAAACCAATGCCACCGTCAAGGGCGGAGTCAACCGCGGCGACACCTTTGAGAAACCCCCACCCTCCACATACCCCGACTACCAAAAGCCGCCATTGAGCACCCTGATCAACTGCGACGACTTTGAACAAGTGGCAAAGCATACGCTTGCCAAAAAGACATGGGCCTTCTACAGTTCCGCGGCGACGGATTGCTATACCTATGAAAGGAATAGGAGTTTCTTTAGCCGCATCTGGTTCAGACCCCGCATCTTGAGGGACGTCCGCGAGATTGACACTTCGACGACGATTCTGGGGCATGAGGTTGGTGTGCCGTTTATGGTGCATCCGGCCGCTTTGGTCAAGTTGGTGCATCCGGATGGTGAAAAGGGCATTGCCAAGGGTCTCAGCAAGGACAATGTACCATACTGTGTGAGTGTCACCATACACAGAAAAGAGGGCCAACTCTATCGAAAAAGCAAAGGGTATACTGATTACAAACATGCAGGTGTCGAGCAATGCTTCATTCCCCATCGACGAAGTCGTCTCGTCAGTGCCAAAGGGCCAACCATTCTTCTTCCAACTCTACGTAAACAAAGATCGCAAGCAGTCAGAAGAGCTCCTCAAGCGAGTCCG
Source organism: Aureobasidium sp. EXF-10727 (assembly GCA_023848595.1). NCBI lineage: Eukaryota > Fungi > Ascomycota > Dothideomycetes > Dothideales > Saccotheciaceae > Aureobasidium > Aureobasidium sp. EXF-10727. Next base: position 243,122 of record SWBF01000033.1, read on the forward strand.
CGCTGCCGGCTGCTCGGCCGTCTTCGTCACCGTCGACGCACCCGTGCCCGGCAAGCGCGAGGCCGACGAAAGAGTCTCTGCAGACCCCAGCACAAACGCACCCATGTCGGGCGCCAAAGCCGTCAACGACAAGAAAGGCGGCGGATTGGGTAGGATCATGGGTAATTACATTGACAGCAGTCTGAGCTGGGACGACATGCAGTGGCTGCGCCGTTGCTGGGACGGCAAGATTGTGCTCAAGGGCATTCAGAGTGCAGAGGATGCAAAGATGGCTGCCGATGCTGGTGTCGACGGTATTGTACTGAGTAACCACGGTGGCAGGAGTCTGGACACTTCGCCGCCGTCGGTCATGATCTTGCTCGAGTGCCAACGCCGTTGTCCAGAGATCTTTGAACGTCTGGAGGTCTATGTCGACGGTGGAATCCGTCGAGGCACTGACATCTTGAAGTGTCTTTGTCTGGGAGCAAAGGCAGTTGGGCTTGGACGACCCTTCTTGTACTCGGTCAATTACGGAGCCGAGGGAGTGGAGCACATGGTTGACAGTAAGCTCACATCAGATTCGCTTTCGGAGACGACGCTGACAAGTATCCATAGTCCTCAAAGACGAGCTAGAGACAAGCATGAAATTGGTTGGCATCAACAACCTCTCAGAGGTACATCCTGGTCTGGTCAACAGTTTGGACGTCGACCATCTGGTGCCTACCGCAGCGGATCACCCCTATGCTAAGTGGAGTCCAACGAGGAGACCGAAGCGGTCGGCACGCTTGTAGAATTCAACAAGTAGATGCATTTAGCACTTTGCATGTATATAATTCAACCAAAGATAATCCACTCAACTATAGTAGAAATCAGACATCGTGTAAATAAGCCAGAAAAGCAAAAGGACATTTTAAATTTGGGGCCGGCGGAGGCGTGTCGATGCGACGGTAGTCAAGCTTCGACAGCCTATTCCGCCTCGTTTTCAGTCCCGACGCCCTTCTTGGACGAGTCGATTATTGTCTCGGGCTCCTTGACGTCTGTGGTTTCTGACTTGGTGGTGGGACCCTTGAGGTTCTTCTCGGTGATGAGGCCCTTGAGCCACTTGTTCTCCATCTCGAGCTGGTTGACGCGAGCCTCGAGAAGCTGGACCTTGTCGGACATTTCCTTGGCAGTCTTCTCGAGAGCCTGCTCGCGTTGCTTCTTCTTGACACGGAAACGGGCACTGGCGGCAGTGTTGCGACGACGCTTGTCCTCCTCGGCAGCCATGCGGGATTCGTCCTCGAGATCGGCAGGCGACGACATGGCGGCGACGGTCGACTTGCGCTTGTCTCCTGCTTGGGGAGAAGGGTGGGAGAAGGCGGCTTGAGGCTGAGACTGGGGCATGCGAGGTGCATGCTGAGCAGGGAAATCCAGACGGGCCGAGGGTGAAGGAGCGATGGCGAGACCGTTGGGCGGCGAGGTTGGCAGGGCGTGAGGTCGCGACTGCTGGAAGGAGAAGTCCGGGAATTGGAAGTTGTTGTTGGCTAAGGCTTGGTCAGCTATGGAAGGCATGCATGCTGGGGTGCCAAGGGAAGCGTACCATTTCCAAAGTCGAGGGGCTTGTGCATGTCGGGCTGCATGTTGGCGGGGGACTGCTGCTGAGGCATGTCGGGGAAGGCGGGCATGTCGCCGTCAAAGTCGAAGAATTGGGTGTTGGTAAACATGGCCAGGTCGTCGTCGAAGGTGCCGAGCTCTTGCTGAGCGGCCAGGTCGGCGGCCGAGGGCACCGTGTTCAGGTTGGCGATGTATTGCGACACATTGGGGGCGCGACGGGCGCTGTAGGTCGACATGACGGGCGGGAATGGGCGGCAGGCGCGCGACGGCGCTGGAAGTCGTTGCAAATATCAAAAGCGGACGGTCCAGAGATTTATGGGAGGTTTCGAGGGGTCGCTGGGCGTGGTAGAGGATAGTGGGGGTGATTGAGTGGTTTTGACGAGCGAGGCAGGAGCGAAACAGTCGGACGAATTCGAGTGCGACCTGAAGTTGCAAGTGTTGGGAGCCCGGGGGCTGCACCTGGAACGTGCGTCGAAACTGCCCTCGATTCGCTCGGTGCCGCATCTCCGCTTTGTTCCTTTGAGAGCATCATAGTCGTGTCAATCCCCTTTGTCCTTCCACCCTGTCCCGCTTGTGACCAGTCCACTCGCATTACTCTTACTCCTCTCTGTCGCTTGTTTCTCGACCATCACATTGTTCTTGCTGCTGCTTTGTTGCTCCTCGAATTATCCCACTCGTAGCCTTGGTATTGTTCTTCCCTGCTCGTCGTCCCGCTGTACTAGTCCAGATTAGGTTGCGGGAACCTTTCTGAACCCCCCGCCTTTCCTCGGCTTATTGCTGCTTTGAAAGCACACGCTGACGCTTAATAATATCTTTGACCAAGTAGGCAATCTTTACCGCTGTGCTTTGCACACCCAATTCTCTCCCGAGGCCACCACTACTTCGGGTAATCTGGACTACATCGCCAGTAGATTAAATGTAGGTGCACAACATCTGCTCTTGAAGAGCCTATGGTATACAGAGTATCGTGTTTCAAGACATCATATCGGCGAGGACCGTGGCTTGGAGCAGCCTAAATCTCTGCAATGCCTATGGCGTGCTCAGCCCTATGGCACTGAATGTATGTTATGCATTGGCAGCTCAGCACCCACCGAGAACCTTTGAGATGGGTTCAAAGACATGCAAGGGTACAATGCTCCATGCTGTTATCATGGTAAGAGAGCATCTTACACCCTTCTTCGTTTCCTCTTGGTCGTGCCTTTTCCTGTCTCTTCATCGACTGTTTCTTTTCCTTCTTCATCAATCTCCTTTCTCTTCGCTCCTCCGATCTGTCTTCGTCCTAGCACGTACGCTACCATTTCCACCTGAACTGACGTGATCGTCTCATCGCTCTCTTTGCCCAATCTCTCTCGTAACATCTCCACTCGCGAGTACAACTCTTGGTATTCCTTTGCCGAATACTTGATCTTGCGGTCCCATCCGTTGCCCTTGCCCTCGGAGAACATGACCCAACGGTACAATTCATCCGAAAAGAACGGCACCTTGTCGCCGTCGTAAGTGTTGAGGAGGAGCGAGGCTGTTGCGGGTCCCACGCCACGGAGCCCCTTGGCCATCATCGCCACCGCCTTGTCCCATTGATCATTGTCCTTGTCGTAAGTCTCGAACGCTTCTCGCGTGCATGTCTCCACCGTCTCGTCTGTGTTTGACTCGACGAGCTTGCGCAACGAGGGTCTGAAAGTGCCATGGCCGCTGCAGGATTGGAAGAAAAGAGGTCAGTGTTTTTCCATAATTGCGTGATGAGGACGACTCAACGCTCTCAAACGTACAGCTTCCAATCTACTAGTTTTTGCACTTCGGCCTTGTTCAAATGCGCGTCGTCGGTCCTTTCCGATAGTGATTTCGGAATGGTTTCGAGACGCTGTTCTTCCAGTTCGTCTAGCTTGCTTGGGACAAGCTCTTTGTATGATCCAAGCAGTTCTGAAAATGTGTCGTATGTTATCGTTTTGCAGTTGTGTAATTTGTCCATTTTGCTGTTCGATTCTCTGAAAGGTGTGTTGGTTGTTGACAAGATCAATGGATGCTCGGTGAGTGAGCTGAACGTCAAGTCTGGGCGCACGGACGCAACAACAAAACAGAAGGATAACTTCCAAGAGAACTCTCCTTTCTACCAACACAACATCATACATTGGAAGAAGAACATGATTTGCGAAAGCCTTTCGAAATAGATGAAGTGATATTGATAGTTCATTTTCTGGTAGCTATTTCTATGCTTGATCATGGCCGTCATGTCATCGTCCTCATACGCAGTAGTCCCTCAGAGCTTTGCTCTCTCCTGAATGAGAGTGTATGCCTTGGGCAAGGACTCGAGTGCTTCGCGATTGCCCACAATCTGCTCGACATTCTGGAAGCCGGCAACATTCAAGAGGATGTCAAAGTCTGCCAAAAGCGACTTCATGACGTGCCTGACGCCATGTTCTCCCATGATGCTCAAGCCCCATACCCAGAGTCTGCCGACGAATACAAACTTGGCCCCCAGTGCAAGAGCTTTGAAGACGTCCGAGGCGCCACGGACTCCAGAGTCGAACATGATGTAGATCTTGTCGCCAACAGCTGAAGAAGATGAGGTTAGCAGATGTAACACCAGGGGTCGTTCCATGAACATACCATCAACAATCTGTTCCAAAGCGTCAAGACTCGCCACGGCTCCGTCAACTTGTCTTCCAGCATGATTACTGACGACGATACCGTCACAACCAATCTCGACACATTTCCTGGCGTCGGCGACACTTTGGATGCCTTTGATGGCAAAGGGCTTGCCTCCACTCATCTCCTTCCACGTCTTGATGAGCCAGGGCATCTTCTCCCAGCTGTGGGCTCTTCCGTGCCAGACATTGTCGATCCACTTGGCACCTGCTTTGTTAGGTTCCTTCTTGGGATCGATGCCGTCTTCTGCAAGCCTCTTCTGGAAGGCTGGGTCTGACAGACCCAAATCGGCACCGATTCCATGGTAGAAAGCATAGTTGCTGTGTGCGACATCGTCGTGTCTCCAACCAAGTTGCCATGTACTATGAAAGACTTGTCAGTTTGCTGCTCCAATTAGAGAAAATTGAGAAAAACCACATACTCGACAGTCAAGATGCAAGCGGTGAAGCCCGAATCAATAGCTCTCTGCAAGAGCGAGACGGTCAACTCATCGTCATGCGGCATGTACAGCTGGAAAAAGCGAGGACCTTCTCCATTAGCAGCACCGACATCCTCAATCGGCTGCGAACCAGCAGTGCTCAAGCAATACGGCAAATTAAGCTCTTTGGCGACCTTTGCCACAGGAAGCTCGCCGAGGGGATGGTAAATCTTGTTGATGCCAATGGGCGAGAATCCAATGGGCGCACTGGTCTTGTGGCCCCAGATTTCCCAAGTGGTGTCGCGCTTGTTGGTGTCGACTAGCATGCGAGGAATGATGCGATGGCGGTAAAAGGCCTGGCGGTTGGCGAGATGTGTTGTCGAGTAGCCGGCGTTGGAAGAGGCATAGTACCAGCCGCCCTCTGAGAGCTTCTCCTTTGCTCTTTCCTCGAGCTTGTCGGGGTCTGTGATATCTCTCTCAATATCTCATCCGTTCGCTTGTCTAACTGTATTGCTTACGTGTGTTGAAAGGAGGCACCTTTCCTTCATTGTCGGCCCAAAAGTTGTCTCGCTGATACTCTGCATATTCGGGAGTAGATCTGTACTCCTTGTTGGGGTTTTTGGCGTCCATGTTTGATTCGTTTCTCGTAGTTAATTCACACTTGGGAACAAAGAGAAAATAAACAAATTGGACTCTACAGCAAAATTATAGATTTGGATTGAGCGGAAAGCTACGGCAGTCATACACATTTTATGATTCAATCTTTTCCTGCCGCCCATACGCGTACATGATGATAAATGTTCTTACCGTCCCCTACGTAACCATGAGGCAGTCGAACAGTGATATCATCTTCATGTGCCCCCCGCGTTCGCGGCCTGCGTTCGGCTTGTCGGGTAAAACCTACACTTGACCGTGAGGGGCTAGAAACCCAAACCAAGCTTCTTCCCAGCCGTGGGCTTAATTTGCTTGATGCCTTCTCGTCCAAGGCCAAGCTCTGAGGATAACCAATAATAGAGCATGACATTGACCTTCAAGAGGTCGATGCTCTATCACTGGCAAACGTCCAAGAAGTTCATACGCTCAGCCGGACTGGTTCTACTGTATCGACAGGCTTCAATTTGGGAAGGGCTCGCAATAATGATAAAAAATACTTGGGTATAAGTTATGTACAAGGGAATGACTGCTTTGCTAATAACACGATTCCGCCGTTCCGGAAATAAAGGATTGACTTGATAACTCCGCCAGCGCCTTGCTGAACTGCTTCATGATAATGTAAAGACAACAACATAGGAAAAAAGAAACCGAAAAAACAAGGGGTATCTGCAGAAAGCCACACACGTCGAGCATGTCCCAGGAGGCGAAAAAGATTTGCTGCTCCGGACTAGCTTGGGTGGTGGCTGGAAACGGTAACGAAACGAGGATTAGTTGAATGGTGATGTTACAAGGCAGCAATCAATCGAAGGATTGATGGGTGGTGGCTGGTCTACTTCTGAGAGCGACCGTTGGTGATAGAAGGACCAGAGGGTTGAGTGAAGCCACTGCCCTGGCTCTGCATCTCGGAGGTCGAGGCGACCGAGCTGGGCGAGGTAGCAGTGGTGTTCATGGAAGATGTGTCTGGGTTGTTGCCAGGCGAGCCGAGAGGAGTCGAGTCTGCCTCGACCTGAGGGTCGTAGACGATGGGTGACCACACGTGCCAGTGAATCACAGCGAGATGGGTGATGCGCTTGAGGATCTCGTCGAGGAGTGGTTCTGCGATGGCCCTGGCAGGAGCACGCTTGCCGGAAGGTTGGATAGGAGGAAGCATGACATCGTGAAGGGCCAGAAGAGGAAGTCTTGAGCTGGAGTTGACGGCGTTGCACAGTCTGGGAAGCTCAGTGTCGAGGATCTTCTGAAGCTGAATGCCGAAAGCAGAAGAAGCAAGAGGCAGCTCAGCGCGAAGGTGGTGCTCGACAATGCTCATCATGTCGGAGTCGAAGGCGATACTGGCACCTTCCAGCTGAAGGACAAGGCGAACGATCTCGGCAGAGATGTTCTCGAGGTTTTCGATGTAGAGGCGAGAGTCACCGATGATATCAGTAATGTGGGCCTGGAGCGTCTTCTTGCCAGTGGCACGAGTGAATTCATCGGCCTTGTCCTTGATGAGAATATCGAAAGCGTTGCAGCACATTTCCATCTGGATCATGTTGTGAAGGTCACTGCGAAGGAGGCGGAGGCGTTCATAGTCGAGGTGGAAGGTGTCGGGGAAGTGTGGGATAGTGCTCGGGGAGAGCAAGGAGCGGAGGACAGCCGAAGCGAATGTCTCCAGAGGGGTTGGGGCGAGGTTACAGCCGCTGAGGAGAATTTGCTCCTCCTTGAACCATTTGCGTGCGCCGTCGACCTTGAACTTGTTGGCAGCGATCTTGTGGACGTGGTATTTCTGTTGGAAGTTGACAGTGTCGTCGATCAAGAGGCTGCGCAGATGTCTAATCTGGTGGTTGGCGACGTCCAGCTTCATGGCCTCGAGAATAGCCAGAGTCTGTCTGAGTCCGACAACAACAGCCTTCTGATCGCCCTCCTGGACGCCCTTGGTGGTCTGTTCAACCATCTGATCGATCCATTCATCTCTCATAGGGGCGCAGTGTGCCTTCAAGATGGTGGCCAACCACTGAGCCAGATCGAGAAGATCGAAGACACCCTTGCAGATCTGCTGCATGATCATTTCGACATCGAGTCTTTCTGCGACGATGGCTTGGTCGCGATCGGGCACAAGAGTCTTGAGGATTTCGTAGATGGTGCTGAAGACTCCTGGCAGTCTGATCTGGTTGGCCTTGATCATGCAAGTCCAGTACTCCAATTCCTCTGCGCTTCTGCTAGTCATGAGACGGAAGCCGACGGCTCTGTAGATCTCCAGCTCGGCCAGCAAGGCCTTCCAGTACTCGTCAGCTGACTTGAGCTTCTGCTTGCCTCTTGATCCGTCGAGGTTGGGTCTGAAGTGGAGTTCGCGGTCAAAGTTGACATCGTGGCGTAGCTTGGGGTTGTTGATGATGCGTCCAACATCCAACTCGCAGAGTGAGTCCTGGGTGACGGGAGGGAGCATAGCGGCTCTCTGGTAAGGGGTGACGAGGTCAACTGCGGCGGTCTCGGGGAGCTCATCGAGCAACTCGAAGATAGCGTGGCGCATTTCCAGAGGGCTCATCATGTCGGATTGGTCGGTCTCAGAGGTGTTGGAGCCATCCATATATGAAGGGTCTTCGTGGGCATATTGTGATAGCATGTGCACAGATGCCTCATGATCGAGGTTCTGCTCTGCACGTGAAGATCTCTGATCAGCAGGTGCGTTGTTGCCATCTGTCCATGAGGGCGAGGTGTTGTCAGCGCCCAGGGACATGACACTGCTGATAGAGTCGTTTCTTCTACCGCTTCTACCGCCGTTACCTTCCATTGCTGTGTGTGGTGGTGTGGTATGAGAGGATGCAAGTAGAAAAGGAAAGATGTTTAGAAAAAGAAGTGGGAGGAGAGGTTGTGGGAAAGAAAGTTGCAAGAGAAGGGTTGTTGCAACGTTATGAACCGAGACGCGGTGAATGGCGACGCGGTGAATGTATGAGATCTTTTGACAGAGTGAAATCAGCTTCTGGTTGTCGCACAGGATTACGCTAGCCGTTTTGGGGTTGTCGTCGAGGAAAAGGACTCGATGGTGGTATACTCACTTCTGCGAAGGCGGTGACCTGTTTCTGCCGGGTATTGTTGTTGTGGTATTATTGCAGGGTTGGGACCAGCCAAAGGTTCATATATTATTTATGGGTATGTTCAAGTTGTTCAACAGAAGAGACACGGCGCCAGTCGTGGTATAGAATTTAGTGCAGGTGCCGCGAGCGGACGATGTCGTGGTGGTTGTGAGGTGGTGATGGGTGCAGCGACTACAAAGACGATGGCGGAACCGGACAGCTGGGTCGAGCAAAAGGAGAGTCGAAAGCAAGCCTAAACGCGGGGTGGTCGAGAGAGAGGAAGGTGGGATGGGTGGTATAAGGAAAAGCGAGCAAGCAAGGCAAGAGGGGAGTGGAATGTTAATGTTTGCGGCCCCTTCGATTAAAGAGACGAGGGACGAAACGTCTATGCAGGAAATAGAGCCTAGCAACTAGATGCAAAATACTTTGATCTGACACAGACACAACGTGCCCAGGAGTCATGAGGAGCATGGCAATAATAACCTAGAAGCCGGGACCATCGGTGAACGCCAACCGTGCATGTTCGATTGCGGGATGCTCAGGCGCTGAAGAGAGGATTGGGCCTTCTCTTTGCATCATGGATGCACGCTTTCGGCGTGGCACGAGACGTTTGCATCTGCCTGTCTCATGGACAAGTTGCCATCCGTCAACCGCAAGATACGTATTATCGTGTACATCGTTCTCGATTATCGAACTGTCACGCATACGTTAAAATTGAAAGGGCTGGGTTGTGTGGATGTGGTCGCAAGGTTCAACGGCCGCGCCCAATTTCGGAAGGAGAAACCCCGCCAAGCTGACTCCCTTTTGTTCGGTTTTGCTTCTAGAAAAAAGCGTCCGTGAGCGGGATGCGCACCTACTCTGTATATAATTTGTCGCCAAACAATAAGCGATGATCCTTATATGCGCCTTGTGTCCGCCCTGGTTGCGTTGCGAGCCCGCGACAGATCCACTGGCCAGGATCGTTGCGTCGACTAGGGCAGATCTCTTGTGACCTCTGTTGTTTTCGGTAGGCCGACGGCTTCATGATTCAGAACATTGCCTGCGGGTCTGGAGGAGACGTATGTATTGGCAAAACGTTTGTGAAACTCTGCATTCGCTAGCATGGGAATGTCAGCTAGAACCTTGAATTTGTCGACCTCGACACCTCTGACGTGTACTCAGGAGAAGAGGTTTCATGTCATGCTGTCGGTGTCTTGCCATGCGTAAGACATCCGAGTACGGGCTCGCATGTCTGGCGGAGGCTTCGAGCCTCTAGAAGGGAAGCATGTCTTGGGCAAGAGCCGAGGGCGCAGCGACCGAGCATCAAGCCATGCTGCCTTGGCGGACTCTTGTTATGCTCCTTGACCTCTGCATATGACGTCTGAAGGGGGGCAAGGAGAGCACCTTGCACTGATTGCGAAACCGTAATCAGGCAATCAGCCGTCGTCCCGCAGTACCGTATGGAAGGCGACGTCCCTGAAACCGTTGGCGAGTGCACCGGCTGTGCATTCATATGAAGGAGTACATGGCGCGAAGACGACGGCGCAATGCTGAGAGGCCTCACTCGTTATATCCAGATCGCCCTCACTCGCAACAGATACGAGGGCCCACACCGAGTTCCGCGCGGGTCTGGCAACGGACAGAGAAGGGCGCCTCAGATTGTTGAAACTGTAGTTTGGGTGAGTGCACAGGAGACAAGGCCAGACGCAGGAATCGAGCAGCGTAGGAGAGACAGAGACAAGTCAGAGGAGAGACAAGTGTGCATGTTACAGCATGAAATGCAAATGCTGTATTACAGAAGAGATACTAAGCACATTTCGAGGAGGTTTTCTTTGGATGTTGGCAACTTGAAGCTTCACTGCTGCTCGAGCTCGTGCTCGTGCTCGTTCCCCGTTGCAGAACGAAGCCGCTTGGATGAGCAAAATTGATGGGACATGCAGCCAAATTCCCATAACTATTATTCCACAAGCAAACGACGTCGGTAAGCGCATCTTCTTACACCATGCACATGGCCAGCTTGCATGACTGTGCTCTGCCAGTCCTCCAGACATGTAACTGACAATGGCTCGTAGAAGATGGTGACGGACGAGGACAATGCGACAATAGAGCGCATGGTGAGCGAGGGCAAGTCGGCCATGGCCATCCGCGCCGCCGTGCCCAATGTGTCGCGCACAAACGTCTATCTCAAGATTGCAAAGTTCAAGAAGCACGGCACCGTGGGTCGCGTGCAGACAAAGACGCTGGGCAGGCCGCGTGCCATGAGCGAGGGCGTCGACAAGTTCCTGCAAGGCCTGCTTGCCGCCAAACCGGACATGGAGCTCGACGAGATGCGCCGCCATCTGCAGAAGGAGCTGCAACTGACTGTGTCCATGTCGACCATCTCGCGCGCCATTTCTCGAGCAGGCATCGCCCCCGAGAAGAGGCCTGTCCGTACACGCACCACCGCATCTTCCTCTACCGCCGCCCCTCGTCGCCGTGCTGCCAACACCGTCACCGTCCAGAAGGATCCCGTCCAGCCTTTGACACAGCAGCCTCCTCTCCCGCGATACATCCCTCAGCAGGTCCCGATCGACCATCTCGCCGACCTCCCGACCGATGCCAACCTTCTTGACCCGTGGCAGGACTTGACTGTACCTCCATCGCAACATACGCATCACCATGCGCAGCTGCAACCACACCGCCTCCATGTCCTCGATCCTTCTCTTGCTCCGCCGTACCATAATGTCGCCGTCTACCACGACCTGTACGCAGATCCCGATCCTCATGTCATGGCTATGAATGCCGGTGCCCTGGATGTCTATAGAAGTCCATATGCTCCTCTCTGAGCACATTTGGCACCTCACACGATCACGAACTCACGATATTGCATGAAACAGCATTGGGCCAGGAGCTATAGAAAAGAATGCCTTCTACCCGTTCCGGGGCTAAAGAAAGAGTCTACAGAACATATATTCATATCTTGTTTAACCACCATTCTGATTCGAACTGTTTTCGCTCGTCATACGCGGCCGCTAAGTTGGTTGTCATATTCTACTTGATCTGTATATCACATCCCCCGTCAAAATTTCATGCTGAACTTGCTGAGCATACCACCCTGACTGCCACCAATCCACCATTACATAGCATCCACAGTAAGGCTCTATCCACCAAATGCTCTCTTTGTATAATCTAATTCATTTTCAGCTCTCTTCTGATTCTATGTTGTAGTGTACTGGAGAGCATACACGTCTTGGTATAATGTTGGAGTTCCGAATTGAGTCACGCTATATCGTATAGCTATTAGTATAGCAGGTGTACCATGAGCAGCGACGAGGGCCATCGACTAGAGCAAAAAAAACACACTGTAGCCTCAAGTAGAACAATGAGACAATTCCTTACAGCGCATCAAGTATTTCATGAGCCATCGACATGCCATGATGCCAATATATATGCATGCCATCGAGTCGTGACATTGCTTACGCAGGTCTTGTATATAACCCGCAGCAATGATCGTGCTTCCAAGATCCTGAATCCAGCCAACTGGATTCAACCCTTACAAGCTAAGGTGATGTGGTGTAGTGGTAGCATGTGTCGTTGTGGAGGTAAAATTCCAGCAACGCCGACCCGACGGCGGTTCGATTCCGCCCATT